>PVJI01005396.1:0-96916 GCA_004026765.1 Micronycteris hirsuta | reverse complement strand
GTTTCACATTGATGTTTCTCTCCCCCTCCCTCTCCTTCAAGGGAGAGGTTGGGGAGGGACTGAGAAAGAGAGAGAGGCATGAAAATATTGGGTGTCATTTATTTAAATGAAAATGTGGATATTTTCTCTCAGCTACTGCCCAGGTGGAAGAAGTGAGTGAAGGGGGTGATGAGTTCTCGCACAGTGGCAAGACGTATTGTTAAGAAGACGTCGGTCATTTATAAACTACCTTGTTTCTAGGAGGAAAAACTACATTATAAAATCATTTGAAATGGCTCAAACGTCAAATTAAAATTAAATCATGAACTGGGCACAAAAAAGGAAAAGTTTGCAGCATTTACCTCTTAGACACGTCATTTAACTAAGTTCCAACCTTCTGAAACTTTCTAAAAGTGCTTCAATGGCAGCTTTTTCCTCAAGACATAAAGGGTTGGGCATAAAACCATGGTTACACAGACTCAGAAAAATGTTTAGAGAAAAGATACGCATGCTTCCATGGAATGAGATTCTGCAAAACAAGCTCTCAAAGAGGTTAAGATGTTCTCGGGAACAATACATTTACCTAGGTTGCTCACATCTTGGACGAGCAAAACCGTGAAAAGGTATCAAACAAATTCACTGTTGCCAAACTTGGTGAGGCGCCAGGGTAGCTCCACGCTTGTTTTTTCCATCCCTCTGGTCGGCCATCCTCGCGGTTGCTCCGCCTCCCCAGTCACGGCCGTCTCTCAGCTTATGCGCTCACCACCAGGTCAGCGTGTGTGTCAAATTCCTTGAATAAACACACAAAAGACAGTCTTATCAAAACTCCAAATGACTTATGACAGACAGAACACCCTAAAGGAATTGGAAAGACTTAAGCAATGGGAGAGGGCTAGGAAAATGGAGCTTTCACAGAGATAACATAGAAGTTCCTGCACTTTCATCCTTCTACAAATATCAATAATTGTGAGTACCTGCTATACACCTGCCTCTGCCAGGCACCGTGGACACAGTCATGGGCAAGCTTGAGAAGCTGCCCTGCCCTCCAAGTTCAGCAGGGCCTCTCAGCGGAGAAGAAGAGTCCTTAGGTAGCAGAATGAGAATGTGTGGCCACGCGCTGTGGTAGCAGAAACAGTGTTGGGGTACCTGACTTCATGGAGGATGTCTTCCTAGCCCCAAGAAGTGACCTTTAGGCTGGAATCTAAAGAAAGATTAGAAGTTAGGTTGGTGAGGCAGAGCTGTTTCAGAAGAGAATTGTGTGTGGCATGGTTTCTTCAAAGAATTAGAAAATGTAGCAAAAGCCAGATCATGAAAACCACATAAGTGACTAGGTTTTATTATTAAAGCAACAGAAGCCCAATGAACAGTTTTAAGCAGGGAAGTAACATGGTTAGAGATGAATCTTGAAGTATTAACCTGGAAGCATTCAGGATGTAAGCATGTGTAGGAGAAATCCAGGCTGATAGCCAGTAACAGTGAGAATGGAAAGATGTAGAGGGAGATTATGAGGTTGAATCAACTGAATGTGGTGAGTTACTGGACATGAGAGGTGAGGGGATGGGGAACTCACTGATGAGTCCAACATTTCCAGTTAGGTACCTGATTATATGATTCAGCCACTCATTGAGAAGAAAATATTGAGGGGACAGATTGAGGGTTTAAGGAGAGAAAAAAAAAAAGGACTAAAATTTGGGTCCTGGGGAATTTGACATATCTACAAGCTATCCAAGCACAGACAACCAGGGTGTGGTTGGACATAAGAATCTAGAACTCATGAGTGAGTTCTAAGCATTTTGAGGTACATATTTGAGAATCACATGTATGTGGTAACTAAAGCCATAGGAGCAAATAAAACCAATGGATTAGAGGTAGAATATGTAGGAAATGTGGTTTGAATATACACTAAGTTTGTAGAGTCGACAATGTGATGTGACTACCCAAAGGCAAAGCAATGATAGTACATATTAATAGAGTTTTTGGCCCTAGTTAAGGTAGCGGAGAGTCCTGTTCTCCTTGGAGCTGATCGACCATGCTAAGCATCACATTGGACATGACACCAGAAGCATCAGAAGACAGGGTCCGGGAGATAAAGAAAATGAAAATCAAGATGAAACTTAAAAGTTACTAAAGCAAGCATAAATGTTCGGTCTAAATAAAAGACGATTCTTCATCAAATAATAAAAAGGCCATCAAGAAGCTGTATTAGAACTGTTATGCATTGCCCTGGCTGGTGTGGCTCAGTTGCTTTGGCATCATCCCACAGTGAAGTGTCGCTGACTCAATTCCTGGTGAGGGCACGTGCTTGGGTTGCAGGTTTGATCCCCGGTTGGGGCACGTACAAGAAGCAACTGATCGACGTTTCTCTCTCACATCTATGTTTCTCTCCCTCTCTTCCTCCCATTCCCTCTCTCTAAAAATAAATAAGTAAAACAAAATCTTTATAATTATTATGCATTCACTTATTCCACAATTACTTATTAAAGTCAAAAAGGTTGTACATTTCTTGTCACAGGGTTATTTATTTAAGCATAAGCTGGTAAATTTTTTATAGAGTGATCAGATCAGACAGATGGTGAGGTTAACAAATCTTTAATGTACTTTCCGACCTTGAGATTCTACGATTCGCACTGACTACGGATGAGAAAGGAACATGTGTGAGGCAACATAACCTTAGCTGACTACCTAGAAGAGCACTCGTTTCGTGGTTCTGAGTTGACCATTTAACAGTATAGCCAGGCAATCTCAGCAGACTGCTTCAGTCCCCGCACTGAAAGATGAGGGATCGACGGGATGTTTGCTAAGGTCCTGAAATTCTGTCCAATTTCATACTGTTTAGCTATTATTTCTGGCTAGACTCTCTTCCCACATTTCCCACATATTGCCAATACACTTTAACTATGCAAATTTATTTCATGCCTATTGTGGTTGGATGGAAGGACTTTAAAAAAAAAAAAGAGGACTGGGAAGGAAAAGGAAATAAGCCTTGGCTCATCGTGCAAGTTGGCAGACAGGGTAAGCCAATTTTGAGTCATGAATAAGCCATTTTGAATCCTGATGAGTTTAATGGATTTCATACTGCTCCAAGACCCACCCAGGAAAAGGAGGGTCCAGAGGCCAGTGGCAGACACTAGCTGAGATTTTACATCACAATGCATGCCAGTGATACTTGTTCACACTCGTCAGGCTGAACAATTACACTTATATTCAGGTTTTTTAAATGTATGCTTCTAATTTTAGTAACTCCTCGAATTTCATTTTAATATGGAGAGTTGGAACATCTCTAGGTTTTGATGACCTGTTCAGAAAGGGCTAAAATCCTAAGAGTTGCTATAGGAAGGCAGTTACAGACAGCATGTAACTAAATTCCTAGTCAAAGTTGCTTTGGTTCCTTCATGAATGAGTCCATATAAAATGGCGCCAATTGGATGGCAATTCCCAGAGAATTCTGTCATGCTTAGCCAATTGATTGTACCTTAGAGTAAGAATTCTGGCCTTGTAAAGTCAGCTTCTAGTTCAAAGAGGTGACAGGAAAGAACATTAGAAAATAAGTAGTCTCTGGCCCTGGCCAAGGGGCTCAGTTGGTTGCAGTGCCATCCCAAACACCAAAAGGTGGCAGGTTTGATCCCCGGCCAGGGCATAAACCTAGACTGCAGGTTCAATCCCTGGTTGGGGCGCTAACACAAGCCAACTGATCCATGTTTCTTTCTCACATGGATGTTTCTCTCTCTCTTCTCCCCACCCCCACTTCCTCTCTCTCTAAAAAGCAATAAAAACATATCCTCGGGTGAGGATTTAAAAAAATAATAAAATAAGTAGTCTCTAGCATTGCTTCGTGCGGTGCATTTCCCAGAATGTCACTGTGTCATGGCTGGCCCTGGGCGTCAGATAAAATGAAAAAGCTCCTCTCCTCCCTTCAGAACCTTCAATGTAGAGTCCCAGTCAGCCGAAAAGCTCTAGCGAAGGGGATATTTGGCCTCCATAAAGCCTAATTTTTACTGGCCCTGCCACCTCCTGCAGCTGTATGTACGGCCAACTTACTTGGGAAATGAACTGGCCTGTAGGGTTTAGCACAAGCTCCTGACTCCATTCCGGCTCCTCCTTGGCATGCCTTTCCTCAAAGCATCAGCTTCCACAATAGTCTGATGAAATGAGCTTGCTGGGGCACACGGCTTTTCTGTATGCATGAATTTGCTCATCATCATCTCTCCTATTCACAGCTCCTCAGGGGTTTCCTGGGCAGCAGCAGATTTGCTCTGGGGCGGGGAAAGCAGGGATTTAGAGCAAAGTGTTTCCCCGAAACACACTGCCTAGGCTGGCCCGTTCCGCCACTGTTTAAAAGCTCCACCATGGCCGTATGTCTCCATTCCTTTATTAAGTGGAGCGTTACCATCATAAAGACAGAGGCACTGCTCCCTCCATCAATTACACCCAGTGCTGCCCTTTTGCAGGCATAGCGTTTTGCCCATTTATGAAGTTATAGGTCAGCTACAATAGGAAACAACTTGGAGCAACTGCAAAGCTCAGAAGCTTCAAAACCTACGTGACTCTCCCTTGTGGCTTTGAGAAGTCACTGTTCTCAGAGGCTGGCTCATAATTAAATTATTGTGAACCTTCTCCTGGTCTGTCTCAGGTATGCTATGTATGGTAAAGACAGGGAAGGGGTAACATTTGAATTAATCTTTAATGAAAGATGGAGAAAGGAGGAACCACAAGTCTTGAGAGAGGTTATAGTTATGTATAGGCAATTAGTATCCATATCCTTTCTTGATTTCAGACTTAATTCATATTTTCCAGAAGGAAGTCCTCATTTTCTAGAGAAGTTGGGTGTAGGGGGTCAGCCAGTAGACTCCACACATTTTTTTCTTGATTCCACTTCTAGGAGACACAGTAATAGCGAAGAATTACCACATCGGTTCTTCCAAATTCACTGAACAACTTGGGCACTGCGCGGTGGTGCCCAGTGACACGCAGCTTAGATTTCCCATCTTACAAACAAACTCAGCTCTAAACGCACTTTGGTACGTTATTGTTTTGTTTTAATAATTAGAAATTGAAATATTTTTGTAGACACTAGGCTTTTTTGACATTTCATTTTATATTAATTTTAAACTTGAAAAACTTACAAAAGTACGCAGAGCTATTTATTACAGCTTTGGTCCCAAGTCCCGCCCCCCCCCACCCCGTGTCAACATTTTGCTCAACCACAGAACAATCATCGACATTGACACCGTAACATGAACTCATCTGTACACTTCGTTTGGACGTGAGCGCTTGTCCCACCGGAGTCCCTCCTCCAGCCCAGGGGTCAACCCGGGACCCACCCTGCTGTGATTGTCGTGTCTTTTTCATGTCCTGTCATTGGGATTGTTTCTCATGGCCATAGGAAACTTGTGCAGAGTGCGGGCTGGTGATTTGTTAGAGTCTGCCTCCATCTGGAGTTACAGATGTCGTCTTGTGATTAAAATGAGGGTATCCACGTGTTTTCAAAAGTAACAAAGAAGCAATGCTGAGCCCGGCTCAGAGCACCGTACCAGAAGGCACTTATGTCAATGTCTTATTCCCGATGATGGTGTCTCCCAGGTTTCTCCACCGTAAAAGTTAGTATTTTCCCCTTGAAACTATTATTTTTAAAAGACAAGTTTTCAAGATGATACCCTGTAGCCCACATAGCCCATAACTCATTATAGTTATCACTGTGCACCCCAGGGTGCTTGAGAGAAAGAGCTGAAACATGCTCCTTCTCGTCTGTATCTCTATTTACTGTGGTGGTAGGCAGTATAAATACTTCTCCCATCTTCCCACTGTCACTGGCTGTTTTAGTCTATGGTAGCAGGGGACTATAGTGACTGAGGGGACAATTGTTATGCTTATGATAAAATGAGAATGAATGAGTCAGAACATGCTCAGCTTGAAACATAAATCTGTGGTCTTGGACAGGTTACCAACCTGATCTTCTATGAAATAATGATAGTGGTATCTATCTTGCAGGATTGGTTTGAATATTTGAGATTATAAATATAGGTTTCCATGTAGGGCCAGGCTCATAGTTGTTGCTTAATGACAAGTATTAAGCATGTCTGATAGGAGATGGGGTAAATGTTTCTGTTCCAATGTAACATTCATCAGCTGTCCATATGCATGAAACTTTTCCTAGCTTGTTTCATTCATTCATTCAAAAACTCTATGAATGAGGTTGAGTGCCTACCAGAAGCCAGATGCTGGTTGTATAGACTCTGCCTTTATGGGGCTTATGCTCCAATAAAAGAAAAGCCAACAAATACATGGAAAACATATAAAATGTGAAACTCTCATAAAAGAAAAATGGGAGAAGAAACATATTTAGATGGTCTGGTAAAAGAAAACTTTCCTGAAGAGGTGACATTTATGATGAAACCCAAAGGATGGCAAGGATTGCTGAATACAAAAAGCCAAAGGAAACTGTCTCGAGCAGAAGGAATAGCGAAGACGAAGACTCTGAGGTGAAAAAGAGCTTGAGGTGTTTGAGGAAACGGAAGATGGCCGAGCGGTTGCAACACAGAGAAGAATTTAAGAGCTACCTGTACTTAATACCCCAAACTCTTCAGAGAGCTTATTCACTGTTTTTTTTCCTTCTCTTGATTAATACCATCAAGAGTCCTGCTCAGTTTTAGGCAATTTTCTAAGTCACTGGTGGTGTTAGAAATGGATTTCTCACCCCTCCATCCTGCTGCTAGCCCGTATCTCAATTCTGCTCATAGTTAAAAGTGCCGTTTATTCCACGGTTGTCTTTCGTCTTCTGTGAGCATATCAGCCTGTTGAATGTGCACCACTTACGGTGTGCCTTCCACACTCCCATGCCAAATGCTGTTCTGCCACCCTGGTAATGACCTTGCTAAGGTCCACTTGCTGATTATACAATTCGCTCTGTTTTCAAAAATCCCTAAGCATGCTGCAAGCATAGCACCTCTTCAGCACAGAGAGTTAAACTGTGAAAACAGGGTTGTCTGGCACCTTAAATATTGTCATATTACATTAAAAACACATTATACCTGATTCTCCAATGCTCAGAGCAAAGCAGAGTCCTATAAACCTGCTGGAAAGATCGTGGCCAGCTGAACTGGCAAGGGTGCTCAAGTTTTCTTGGAGTCTTAGATGTGACCCGGGTGTCAGCTGGGTGAGCTTATCATGGTGTATACCAATGACCATCTATTTTCCAGTTGTGTAGCAATGACCCTGGAATTCATTCTGGTGTCTCGCTGTTCTGCCTCAAAGCATCGCATGAAAAGCTTAGAATCTGCGATCATAGGCTGAGAAGACACTATTTACAAAAGACTGATTCTCTGCAATTATAAAAGGCTTTCGTTTGAATAAGAAATCTGCAAAAAGGAGTAGAGAGTATCCCTCCATATATTTGCAGTTTTAGAAAAAACTGTATGTGTTATAGGTTGTCCCCCAACCACCTCCAAATTCATATGTTGAAGTCCTAACCTTAGAATGCGACTTATATGGAGACACAGAGGTAATCAAGTTAAAACAAGGTCATTACGGTGGGCCCTAGTCCACTATGATTGGCGTCTTTCTACAAAGGGGAAATCTGGACACAGAGATGTGCACAGAGGGAAGTTCACATGGAGGGAAGACACAGGAAGAAGACTGCCCCTCACAAGCCAAGGAGAAGGACCTAGAATGGACACTTTCCTCTGGTATTTTTTAAAAGTTCTTTAAGTGATTCCGTGGTGAAAATAAGTTTGGAAACTTTGCATTAATTTTAGGTCAGTGGTTCACAACATGTGGTCCCCAGACCAGCTGCATCTGAGTCGCGCGGGAACTTGTCAGAAATGCAAATTCTCAGGCCCCACATCAGCCCTGCTGAATCAGAAACTTCTGGGCTGGGTTTAGGAGTCAGTGTGTCCACCAGCCCTCCAAATGACACTGACACAGGCTCACATCTGAAATAGATTGATCTAGTACATTAATACTTTCTACGATGGCAGCTCATAGAATCCGAAAGAAAAGTGTATGTATACAGCATTTTTTATTTACTATCAGGGAGCTCAAGTCTATACCTTGGTCTATGGACATGTCTCTCAGGGTCTAAAGATCCCAGTTTAAGAACTTAAGACACCAATCTCCCTCCAGTCCAACAGACCATGCATTTAGAAGAGAGCTTTTTGCCCTTTCTTAACCTCAAAATAAGCAGACTTCCAAGGAAGGCCTTTTCCCTGCCCTGCTCACATGTGCCTGTCCCACTAAGTCAGGGGCTGCTTGGGTGGAGCCCAAGCCTCCTACTGTCGCCATCAATTTCCCTGTAGTGGTTTGCAGGCCTGAGGTGGAGCTGTGCATTCACTCACCTGGTACAAATGGCAATATTTTTTCCTAGGCTCACATGAATGCAAACAACCCAGCTGTGAAAAGATCAATGCCTGTGTCTGTTGTGGCCAGTCAACTGCAAGTTATGTTTGTCAGCAGGGCCGGGGAAGAGTACGGCAGCTTTTCTCAAGTCGGAATCATTTCTATATGAAAGTGACAAAGACAAAAAATCATGGCAGAGGAGGTTGGTAATTAAAATACATCTGTATTCAATTAGAGTACGTGTTACCATTACTGAGATGGCAGTAACGCATGTCAGTACCAAGGAGAGGATCCATAGCCCCAGAACTTGATAGTCTTTTGAGCAGGGCATTGCCTTAGGCAAAAATTAAAGTTGATATTGATGAAGATTATTTATTCATTAAATGGCAACGCTGTGCCTGGGATAGGCCCTCAGGACTTAAAACCTAAGTTACCCAGACAAGCAGATTGCCTAACCACTAGGTGGTCAATGCTTGTTCGGTGGGCACAACTTAATGAAGTTGTTCATCTGTCTCCAAATGTAAATCAAACTTCTGTGGATTCAAGCCGATGGGTCATACCAATGCCAAACCCAAGTTCTACTTTTTCAGATGCAGAAAAGGAAACAAAAAAGGTAATATGCTCCTGCTCCTGTTTGCCTTTAAGAATCTTGCTGGCATAGCCACGTAAATCATGTGCCCTTCAACGAAGCTGTGCTTCAGCCTCTGGTAATTTATGGTGTAAACAATCTAGAGACAATTTGGATATCTTCATTCCCTCGACAGATGCCAAGAATGGTCTCAGCTAAAATCAGCTGGAAAAGATTTGCTAATTTGAATTATGGAAGCCCTGATCACTTCTAACTAGGAAAGAGAGGAGCTGTATACGCACACAATTGCACCCCCCTGCCCCCCCCCACAATTGTTTAGGGCTTGTTAAATAAAGTTCATGATTCTTATCTTCATCTGATGCCTTCTTTTCACCTGTCAATATTTCCAAATGAAATCTAAACTTAGTATATATTATTTTCCTATCTAACAACATATAAAATGTATTTTAATTCCCAAAGCTCGTATGGGAAATAAAAATAAAAGAGTCATGTGACTGAAGGTCCATATTGGTGTGGGATTTGAATGCCTGGATGTGACAGCAAGTTGACTCATATTGGATTCTGTATATTCGGGAACATGTAATGAGTTATCGATCTGTGATAAACCAAGCTGACAGTTTTGTAACCAGTAAGCCATCAGTATATCCAGTATATCCAGTAAGCATAGGTTTCAGTAAGGTGTTATTACAATCAGGTCACTGGCAGTTTAGGACACATTTTCTAGCATTTGTTGCAAGAAGGAACATGCGTATTTACAACAGCGCATGCATATATACATGTTTAATTCTCTCCTTTACCCACTAGGAAATAACATTTTTCCTTAACACAAGAGAAAGCTTCTCTTCACTCAACTCCAACGTTGCTTTCTTGATGACAGTCAATGATCAATGGGTTAAGAAGATGACCCAACTCACTTTGATTAGGAACTTAAAAACTTGTTGGCAGTCCAAAGTCCCTTTAGATAACTTAGCCGTCCGATGCAGCACATCATATTTTCAACTCTAAGTGTTGGTTGGAAGTTTGACAGTCTCCACTCATCCCCAAAAGTCAAAGTTGTCTGCTGTTGAAATTCTAAAAGTCTCCTGGGGAATGAGGTCTCCTGCTAAGTTCAAGTGGGAGGAGGGACTTCCAGGGGTTTTTCTCAGCCTGAAAAACACACTTCAGACATTGCTCTCAAGGATTACAACTTTCCACAGTTATTTTTAGAAGTAGGGGTGGGAGGAGGGAGCAAGAGGTGGTCTCTGTGGTGAGAAAACTTGGCAAAATCTCAGAGTGACATCTTTGCTGCCAAAATGAATAAGAAGGACAGAGGTAGTGGTAAGGACTTGACATCTGCTCTGCAGCTTCTTGGAAGCTAAGTGCTGTGAAAGACACTCTTCCAAGACCCAGAAGTGTGGGGTTAATACTCCCATTTTGCACGTAAGAAACTGAGGCTCTATTTGTTTGTTTTGTGTAAGACACATGGGTAGTGACAGACCTGGCATTTGCACCACGTTGTAGGGACTGCCTACACATACAATATACATATAGTACTGGTGACAATAATGCCTGTGGCATAGATTTATTACAAAAATAAACATTTGTAAAATAATTAATTAAGTACTTGACACAATAGAGACTTGATACATGGAAACTGCTGTTACCCCCATCATCATCATCATCATCATCGGCTTCTTCGTGGAATCATCATTATCATCTTATTACCCATATTACTATGTCATGGTACACTTTGCTTGGCACTTCATAAGTGTCTAATGCATTTTGTAAAATTATCAAATTGGGAAAAGGATGTATTTATTGCACCTCTCACTCTCACATCAGACCCAGGCTTTAAGGAACACAGTAGGACGTGTCGGCTGCTTTTCCTCTGTGCAGGAAAGGCGGGGACAGTGGCATCTGTGAACTTGCTGGAAACAAGGGAATGGCATGCGGGGTCCTGAGGATCTCTCCTCACTGCCACAGCAGAGGAGCACAGGAAGGGCACATCCATTCACAGGGGTATCCTGGTCTGCATTCAGAGGCTTAGCAGTTATGCTGCTCTCCAAAAACGGCAAGTCCTGCCACGCTTTGCTCTCTGAACTCCTCATCAGAACTTCTCGGGACGGAGTGCCCACAGTGATGGTCTGTTGCCATCTCTCGCCTCTCTCCTCTCCCGCCAACAACGGTCGTGGCAATATTTCCCCATTGGTTGATTATTGACTAATATTCATTGGATTCCAAGACTGATCCTATTTTACTCTTAGCTTTTAATTATTTTCAGATAATAATCCAATAAATTATATTTCTTAGAATTCAGACTCCAAAACAGCTTTAGCCCCTTGTTTGTTTTTCAATTGTCATTCAATCTCTTTCAAAATCTCTCTTCCTTATATTGAGAAGCTCTGCTGACTTTAGATGAATTCTAATTACTCTAATTTTATGTCTATCACTAACTAAATCTTCTTCATTTTTCAAATTCAACCTACTCACCCTTTCCTTCAGACAAGCCTCTTATCACCCTTAATACATACACTTATCACCTTATTTCTGACAGCCCTTCTCAGGAGCAACAGTTCGTAGAAAATGCGATGACCAAGTCTCAGAGACTCGGGTTCCATTTCAACATGGCGTCTACCTAACTCTCTCAAGCAGAGGGACCATTCAATTCCCCAGAGCCTCAGTTTTCCTACCAGTGAAGGAGAACACTCAGCCATAGATGATCTCTAGCAGCTGTTCCACACCGAGTCTCTTCTACCAGAATCACTTGGTCTTTAGCATGACTGTAGGCACTATGTGTACTTTTAAATTTTCCCTCAAAACAGTTATATCGCATTATTAAAATGTGGGCTTAGTGAGATCCTTTTGGGATCACGTATTTTTGTGCGTAATCCGTGAAATGTTGCACGTGCACAGTGCTCCCGGTGAAGCTGGGAGTGGTCAATAAACATTTCAGTGCAAGTTATTTTAGATGTTCTGCCTCCCTCTTTATGTAACGAATGGAAGAGATGAGAGAAAGAAGGCTAGTATAAGCTTAGGCAGTATTAAACAGACAAAATGATCAAACTTTCCAATGGCAAGAACAAAATTTTATAAATGCTTTTTGCTTCTACTGCAAAGCCTCTAGCAATAAAAATAAAACTCTCTTAGGACTTCTTTACAGCATGGCTACTAAAATCTTTCTACCAGGGAAAACTTCTCAAGAGGGAAATGAAAATTTTTTTGATATAGATGAAACGTAAAGATGTGAATCTACTAAATGAGAAACATTTATAAACTTGATTATTCCCTTCCTGTCTGGAAATCACCTGTTATTTGTTCCCTTCCTCCATTCCTTCCCCGGTGCAGCTGATTCATGTGTATGAAGTAGAAAGCCACGGTACACGGGCAGCTCGCCTCTTTTCTTGCGCCCATGGCAGGCATAATTAATCAACCTGTGCATCCTTTCCTGCGCATCCCCCTGCAGCCACAGTGTTTTTGTCAATGCAACAATTCATGTAATCACTATCTTTCAAAGTTGGCACAATATATTACACTTACTGGCCTCCCATAAAGTAGAAACAAACTAGGTTCCCAATAACATGGCTTTCCAGCCCAGTGACAGCCTACCACCATCCCCAAAGTAGTAGCTGCATCATTCTCCATTGTATCGTTCAATAAACTTAAATTTAAAAAGGCCTGTGAGGAAACTTCTAGTCAAGATAGAGGCGTAGGTAAGCACGGCTTACCTCCTCGTACAACAGCATCAAAATTACAACTAAAATATGGAACAATCATCACTCAGAACTGTCAGAAATCAAGTTGAATGGAAGTCTGACAACTACGGAATCAAAGAAACCACATCCATCCTGACTGGTAAGAGGGGCTCAGACGAGGAACAAGCTGATCCCACACATACATGTGGTGGATAAAAATTCAGGATGGATAGCTTAGGCATGAGGAGTCCCAGCCCCACACCAGGCCCGCCGGCCCAGGGTTCCAGTGCCAGTGAGATAAACCCCCTAACTTCTGGTTGCAAAAACCAGCAGGGACTGAATCAGTGGAAGAAACTTCTGGAGTCCCAAGCAGTTCCTCTTAAAGAACCCACACACAAACTTACTCAGACTCACTTTCTCTGAGCTCCAGCACCAAGACAGAAGCTTGAAAGGCATCAGTGGCATACAGGGAGAAAGTGAAGTGTCTGGCATCAAGGCCAGAGCTGGGGGACAGCTTTCTCCCAGATAGAAAAGTGGGCAGACTCCATTGTCTCTTTTCTCAACCCTCCTCCCAAAAGAACAACAGACCCGGCAGGCGGGTGACATATCTGAGACTTAATCAAGCTGGCTAACACTGTTTGCCCCACCTAGGAGATCCCCTGAGGCTCCATCCTACACAAATTATGGGTACACCAAAGCTGTTAACAGTGGCTTCTCATATGAATAACTGGTCTTGGCTCATGCTTCACAAATATCTAAATCCTCTCAAATAATAGCCAGGCTCTGTGAGTCCCCAGTCCTCATACCTCCTGCTAAGTGGTCCCAGGCCTGGCAATAGCGGCAGCCAGTTTTGGATGGAAGATTGGCTTCATCTGGGAATCTCTAAGCCCAGCACAAGTAGCAGCCATCTCAGATTGCTTTATAGCTGAGGCAGGGTGGCCCTGGACAGAACTCTACTGGGGGCTGACCTTGGCCTACAACACCCAGGAAACCCTAGAGCCTGTGCTCCTAGTGAACAGCTGCAGACCACATCAGAGCTACACTACCCTGCCCCTGCATAGCTGATCCTCCACAGAAGGCAGAGGTTAGAGGTCAGTGATCACAGCTGGTCCTTGCAACTGACTGGCCTGGGTAAATCCCTCTCATTGACCTGCCAACAGCAATCAAGGCTCAACTACAAGAGAAGAGTGTGTTCAGAAGAGAAGGTTGCACCTCGAATACCCAGCTTGGGTGATAGACGAGGCTGTGCCACTGGACCCTAAAGGACACCAACTATGTTAGACCATACTGCCAATACAGGGAGTCATAGCAGCTCTACCTAATACATAGATATAAACACATGGAGGCTGTGTAAGTGAGGAGACACAGAAATATGGCCCAAATGAAAGAACAGACCAAAACTCCAGAAAAAGAACTAAACAAAATGGAGATAAGCTATCTATTATACACAGAGTTCAAGTCACTGGTTATAAGGATGCTCAAAGAACTTATAGAGGACCTCAGCAGCATAAAAATGATCCAGTCAGATATGAAGGATGCACTAATTGAAATAAAAAAAAAATATAGTGAAACAACAGTAGAGTGGATGAAGCTGAGAATCAAATAAATTATTTGGAACATAAGGAAGCAAAAAATCAACCAATCAGAACAAGAAGAAGAAAAAAGAATCCAAAATAATGAGGATAGTATAAGCAGCCCTGGGACGACTTTAAGCATTCCAACACTCACATCATAGGGGTGCCAGCAGGAGAAAAGAAAGAGGAAGAAATTGGAAACCTATTTGCAAAAATAATGAAAGAAAACTTCCCTAATTTGATGAAGGAAATAGACATGCAAGTCCAGGAAGCACAGACATTCCCCAAAAAGATGGATACAAAGAGGCCCCCTCCAAGACACATCGTAGTTAAAATGCCAAAAGTTAAAGATAAAGAGAGAATCTTTAGCAAAAGAAAGCAGCAAAAGAAAAGAAATTAGTTACCTATAGGGGAGTTTCCATAAGACTGTCAGCTGATTTCTCAAAAGAGGCCTTGCAGGCTAGAAGGGATTGGCAAGAAATACTCAAAGTCATGAAAAGCAGGGACCTACAAGCCAAGATTGCTCTACCCAGCAAGGCTCTCATTTAGATTTGAAGGGCAGATAAAGAGCTTCCCAGACAAGGAAAAACTAAAGGATTCATCATCACCAAACCACTATCATATGAAATGTTAAAGAGACTTACTTAGAAAAAGAAGAAGATCAAAACTATGAATAATAAAGTAACAAAATAATGCATATCTATCAACAATTGAATCTAAAAGACAAACTAAGCAAACATGAAGAATAGAGGCAGAATCATGGATATGAGAGCATTTTGATGGTTGTCAGATTGGGGGAGGGAGTGGGGAAATGGGTGAAGAATTAGGGGATTGAGTGCAAACAGGTAGTTACAGAATAGCCAAGGGGATACAAAGTACAGTGTAGGAAATGGAGTAGTCAGAGAACTTACATACCTGACCCATGGAGATAGACAGTGGTGTGGGGATTAGGTACTAGGTGGAGAGGGACAAAGAGGGGGAAATTGGGATGACTGTAATAGTACAATCAATAAAATATAACTTAAAAAATTTTTAAATAAAAATGTCTATGAAAGCAATGGCAGACTTGAAGAGTAACTATAATTAGAAAAGATGGAAAACATGAACAAAGAATAATTCCTAAATTGCTTTTTTATCCTAATTATCTGTACAATTTGTGGAACATCCCAGTGAAGATAAGAAGGGCGCATCTATGCCAGCATTTCAAAGGCCTTGACTTTACTTCTCCCTTTATTTAACATTGTTCAATTGGCACTCATGTTTCATCTCTGAAACCAGCCTCCATATACCGATAGGATTTAGGTAAAAGGGCACCAGACCTAATATTTATTGCAAGCCACTACGCTAAGAGCTTTGTCTATGTTTTCTCATTTAAATCTTTAACAACCCTATGATATTACTGATATTATGATATTGATATTATTCCTATTTTATACATGAGGAATTTAAAGCTCATCAAATTAAAGTAAGTTCTCCAAGGTCAAACGGCTATCAAGAAGTGGAATTGGGATATAAACCTGGCTTGCTTCGTCTCTATGGAGTGTTCTTTCTACTCCACCAAATTACCTTTAAAAAAGACCTCAGCTACTTGGCACTCTTTTTACTAACAGATAAGCAAACCAAATCCTGGAAACCTAAGCTACCAGCCACCGAGAATAGTGGCTTTCCCTCCAAGCTATACCTAAACATGAAGCATAAATTGCCCTCTTGCACTGAGCATCAATTTGGTAGAAAGAAAGGGAAATGTTTGGGGGAGAAAAGAAAACAGGAAAAGCAAGAAAATTCAAGTGAGTCCTACTTTCCAATCACCGCCTTAAAGCAGGGTGTTTGTCAACACTTCCAAAAACTGATTATGATGCAATGGGTGTGTGTTTAAAGAAAAGGATGGAAGGATTTTGAATACAGTTCCATGAATTTATTATTAAGAGAAAAAGCATTCTTATTGCAAATTTCCATGTACAACTTTTTCAAAGAGGACATGAGCTATTGACATAACCCTCCAAGAGAATTTCTAAGTTCTAAAGCAGTTGTGCATATTGTCAATAAAGTATTTAATATTTACTATAGCTAGCCCATTAGCTTAGCTAGTTGTAATTTATGGCACGGCAGAATTGTACTTTTGTAGGCTATACGTTCATTTTATAGTACTTTGGGGCCTTTTGTCTAATCGATAAAATATGTTTATGCTTTTTTAATAGGACATGAAATATTTTGCTGTTTAAAGTAAATATGAAGGCCCACATTTACATATTTCAATTTATGACATTGGCTACAGCTGTTATTTATGCCATAAGTATCAATAACATTACACATTTTTGGTCAGCTTTTTAAACTTTCAGGCATATCACTATTCCTGTAGAAAAAGAGAAAAAAGCTCATTATGAAGGGACATACTTTGTGACTATTTCCAGAAACTTCTTGCAGGGAAAAATGATGCCTGGGAAATATGCCTTCTACTCCTTGGACTAACATTTTTATAACTCAAAGTAAAGTACAAAATTAATATAATTAGCTAGATAATTCTGAAAAAAATGTTAAGGACTCCTTACATTCAGATACACAGTCCCAAATTACTCCCACCAATGCATTCAAGGATGCTCATGTCCCCATGCATCTTTGACATTGCATTTTACCAGTCTTTTAAATCACTGCCAACCTTATTGAATATAAATAATAACTCATTGTTTTAATTTTCATTTTGATTACTATTGAAATTGATCTTTTTATAAATGAATTGGTTGAAATTATCTGCTCAGTATCACTTGTCCATTTTACTATCGACACATTTGTACCTTTTCTTATGAAGTACTCTTAACATATTAAGAGTGTTAATATCAAAGAATTAATTTGGAGCTCTATCTCACACCATATAAAATTAACTCAAAATATATCTTAGCTTTATATGTGAGAACTAAAATTATTACATTCTTAGAAGAAAACAAAGAGGTAAAGCCTTGTGACCTTGGATTAGGCAATAGATTTTTAGATATGACACTAAAAATACAAGCAACAGCATACAAAATAAAGCGGACTGCATCAGAATTTAAAACTTTTGTGCTTCAAAGGACACCATCAAGAAAGTGAAAACACAAACCATGGAATGAGAGAAAACATTTGCAAATCATATATATCTGCTAAGGGACTTTTTTCTATAATCTATAAAGACCTCTTTTGACTTGTTAATAAAAAGGCAAATAACCCAATTTTAAAATAGGCAAAGAATTTGAATGAACATTTCTCCCAAGAAAATGTACAAATGGCCAATCAGCATATTAAAAGGTGTCCAATATCTTTAATCATTAGAAAAATGCAAAGCAATACCACAATGAGATATTATTTCACACCCACTAACATAGCTATATTCAAAAAGCAGGTAATAGCAAGTGTTGGTGAGAATGTAGAAAAGTTAGAACTTTCATACATTGCTGATAAAAATATAAAATTGTACAGCCAATGTTGAAAACACTTTGGCACTCCTCAACAAAATAAGCAGGATTATCATAGCAGTTCCACCCCTAAGTATAAACCAGAGAGAAATGAAAACATATGTCCATGCAAAATCTCGTATGTAAATGTTCATAGCAGTATTATTAACAACAGCCGAAAATTGGAAACAACCCAATTTCCACAAGCTGATGAATGGATAAACAAAATGTATATTCACACAAAGGAACATTAGTCATCCATAAAAAAAGAATGAAGTACTGGTACCTGATGCAATGTGGATGGACCTTGAAAATTCACGCTAAGTGGCAGGAGCCCCACACAAAAGACCACGCACATGATCTACGGTTCCATTTGTATGAAGTGTCCAGAACAGGCCAATCTTCGGAGTCAGAATGTGGGTTAGTGGTGGCCAGGAGCCGGGGATGGATGTTGACGGGACAGGCTTTCTTTACAGGGTGATGAGAACATACCGGAATTAGAGTGTGGTGGAAGCATAATTTTATCACTATACTAAAAATCACTGACTTATATGCTATAAAAGAATGAACTTTTTAGCCTGTGAATTATGTCTCAATGTCGCTGTTATTTAAAAAGAGTAATCTTTTTGCTCCTATATTGCAAATGGCTTTAAATGGCTGTTTTCAAGTTTTATTGTTTTTACTGTATATAAATGTTTATATTTTTATAGTCATTATATCAATATTTTTATCTATTTATCTGTTTTTATCTATCAATCAGTTTTGTGCCATATTTATAAATTCTTTCTCTTCCTTATGTTCATGAAAATAATCACTTGTATTTTCTTGCAATCATTTTTGAAAATTTAGATATTTGATTCATTAAAAATTTATTTTTTTGGTGGGCAACAAAGTAAAAAATAGGATTTTAGCTTTTCTTTCTAAAATGGATAATCAGTTGTTTCAACTTGGTTATTTAATAATTTATCTTTTCCCTGTTCCTTAAAATGCTACCATATTTATATTTTAATTTGCATATTATGATCATTTTAACTTTTATATTAAAATTTGTGTCTATCTCTGTATTCTGTTCCATTGACTTTGACACTTCCTCCTACATTACTGTAGCATTGTCTTATTTGTTGTACCTTTAAAATAAGTCTTACCTTCTCTGTCCAACTCTATTTAAACTAGTCATATATTATAATTACAGTTCAAATGTTTTTAAAATCAGTCATTAATAGCTTCACAAAGAAAAAAGTCACTAAAAACCTCATACAATTGCACTACTTAGAGATTATGGATATATTTATCACACTGAGACTTCTCATATAAGAATAAAATTTGATTCTTCATTTATTTGTCTTCTCCCATGTTGTTCTGAAGAGCATTATAATTTTCTTCGTATATGTCTAGCATATTTCTTTCCAAGTTCATCCTCAAGTGAATCTATGTTTAATGTGCCTTTGTGAGTATGGCATTTTCCCCATTATATGTTGCAATAATATTTGTGCGATATTTGGCATATTCCAAAGGATTGTCAGTATTATTTGAGGAAATAAATAAAGAATTAACTGTGTCTTCAAAAAAAAGAAAGAGAAGCTAGCAATTTTTGCATTATTTTATAAACTATTAACCTTGGTAAACATTCATTCCTTCTAAAAAACTTACAATGTTTGCCTCCTTCCTTCTAATATTTATGAATATATTTCACTTTCTTGACTTATTGGTTTAGCTGGCACATTTAAAAACATGGTATATAATAGTAACAATTGGTGACTGATTTCTATGGCTTCCTTTGGAAAAGAATGGTATATTTTACCACTAAGAACTGTATTGGATTTTGATAAGCACGGATTACATTTTGCCCATGTTAAAGAATCATCTTATTCTAGTTTTGTTTCAGAGCTGTGTTCAAGATGTACATGAATTTTTAAAAAATATGTATTATAGTAATAGGAATACATTTATCTTTCTGGTTATAATTTATGTCTTACCACTCAACCTGTCTATTCAATAAATATATATTTAGCCAGATAGTGTCTGTCCTAAGCACTAGGGATATAAATGTGGTCCCAGCTTTCTAGCACTCATTGCTAAAGGCAGTTACTTTACCCTTTGTATTACTCTGAAGAACTGATGAGACACCATCTAACCGAGGATCACCACGGCAATGATGCTCAGTGAGAGAGAAGAGGAGAGGCATGCTGGAGGTGACAGGCATGGCACGTACTTAACAAAGCTCCCACGTGATTCTTAGATGGCCATCAGGTTAGTCACTGGGCTTTAGTAACATCTAAACTTATTATAGGGTTTTACAGTTTACTCCATAAAATTTATAACATTTTCACAAACATTAATTACTTTGTTCCTAACAATAACCTCATTATATATTATCTCAACATTACAGAAGGTGAAATGGAAACTTGGAATTGTTGGAATACCAAAGCTAAGCAAAAAGAAAATTTGTGCTCCTTGCACATATCTTAATAAAAACAATTGAATAACATATGACTTAATAATTTAATAACCTTTATCAGGGAGTTCTAGAATTCATTCTTCCATGATTTTTTACCCCGAAGTTCCCCATTTCAGTCAGAGAGTCGCACCAGGTCATCCCAACCAGTACTTTCCAATCAATCCCTCTGAACCGCACAAATACCTAAGACCAGCCCTCTGTGAAAGCCCTGTGCTCTTGTCCCGCATGGACTTGTGCTGATCAAGAGGCAAGGGAGGGGTGCTCAAATCAGGGGCCAAACCTATGCTGTGATGTGAAACATATTAGCCTTCTATCAAGCCTTCAAGGCTTAAGGCCATCACCAGGGAGTCAGACACCTTTGCTGGGTGGCCACACTCCTGCGACCTCAAATCAAAGGGAACCTGCTCCTTCTCCTTCTCCAGAGTGGGGACTGCCTCAGTCCCAGAGTCCTCTCCCTAATCTCCTTCATTCACACAACGCACATAGGAGACTGTTCAGCAGCAGGATGCTGTACTTTCCCACCTCTCTGTGACAGGAGGAATCTCCAAGGAAGAGAAGCGGTAGAGAGAGCTCAAGAGGCCAGATCAGCAATTCCGTCTCTGCTGAAAGTGGCTCCAGATCTCAGTGCTAAAGTGGAGTCTTGAGAGCTCTCTGGCATATTAAATATTCATCAAAAGCTAAACACCACTTTTTCAACATTTGACTGAATAATACAAGTGTAGATTTGCCCCAACTCTGCTCTTGAATTGCTTAGATATACATAGCACTAAATTATGGTTCTAATGAAGTCAGTTTAAAAGATGAGGAAAGAATCCTTTGTAGTTTCTCCCTGCCTTTCACTTCCTCTTAATTTAACCATAAACTAAATGGATCCATAAAATGTTTATAAAGGGTAATAAAATGATGTTTTTAATACAAAGGTTGCTCATGTAATTAAGCATAAATTCTATGACATTCTGTGTAATTTGAAATGGTTTGCAAGGAATTAACAAATACTTATATCTATTTTATTTCTCCTTCCATTAATGGCAAATAATAAAACAAAAAGGAAAATACAAGTAAGTTCCTGACAATAGAAGTACCTACAGTTTGAAAATTGAAACTGCAGATGCTGCTAAAGACTTTATCTTTTTCTTGGAAATGTGCCATTAAATTTAATTAGATTTCTCATTTGTCCTCCTTTTATTTCACTCTGCCACTCTTTTTTTCTGCCCTTCCCCTTTTATCCTGCCTCTCTTCCTCCTTTAAATACTAGCTGAACGCTATGCATTTTTTAAATGGCCTGCATAATATAAAGACACTGATCACCCTAGGAAACACATAAAGTGGCCACTTTTTTAATCTTATACTTATGACATTATGAATAGTCTGTCAGGTACTGTTACTGCAAAGCTCACCCTGGTCATTGAATAATCTCATGATCCACCATTTGCTTTTCATATACTTTCTTTTTCCAATAAAAAGGGAAAACACACTTGAAGAATTTAAAATCGTATTCTGTTTTTTTTCCAGAACTTTTTTTAAAGAGAATTGGAAGTGATCTAATCTTTATTGTTATAACATTTTATCATCTGGCTGTCAAAATGTGATTTCTTACTCTGAAATGATCCAGTCTCTTATATTTCATGTTAACATTTCAAATCAAGAAAAATGGCAATGTTCATGTTGTTTAAGATAATTGGGAGAAAAAGTCACTGAACTGTATTTCTGTAATTCATTTAGACTTTAGCAGCAAAGATTGATAATCAAAGTCAAAGGATGCCTAATTTTACATGGAGTGGTAATGGCTTAAGCAAATTAATTTTTGAACATTTTTTCTCATCTACACCACACTAAGACGAAGCTTCCCTTAACACTTCTGAAATGACTTTTGGATGTCTTTACAAAACATTTTAAAAGCAACTATCAGCATTTTCTGAAAAGTACCATTCTGCAAAGCCATCACTGAACAGCTGGCTTAAATAGGAATTAGATAAACTATGATGGATTGCCAGGTCTACTTTTCCCGTGTTTGTAAGACATGAGCGGAGAATGGGAATAACTCCACGACTCTCCTCGGTATGGCTTCTGTGTCGGATGGAACAGTCCGGGAGCGGGAAGGACTGACGCTTCTCACTCCAATGTTTCTGAGCACATGAGTCTTCAGTCACATAGGCTCCCCTAGGTCATTTGTTGAAAACTAGATTTCCTCTTACTTTCTGTGTCTGTATTTGGCTCATTTAGATAATGGTGTGTCTCTGGAAGACAGAAAGTTTCTCCTGTCCACCAACTGTGATCATAATAACAATTTCCAATTTTGCCGCTGGGCATCCTTCCATGGCTACCACACCAGCACTTCAAGCTCCACTTGTCCAAGATCGAAGTCAATTATGACCCCTGCAAACCTGCTCCACCTCCTGTGTCTCTATCTCTTGTAATAATTCCACTTTTCTTAAATTGGGCCGGACTAAGAAACTTGGAAAAATCTCCCTTGCCCTAGCTGACATTCGAACATCAGCTCAGTCTGCTGTATCTCTGCTATGTAGTCCTATTTCTCTACTGATTCCACCACCACTGAAGTCATTTTCTGTCCTGAGTCCTGCACTAGCGTCCTTGCTTCTGAAATCGCCTGCTTCTCCAACCTGTTGCTCCCTCTAGCATGAGTATTATCTCTCAAAAGCTCAGCCTAGGTTATGATATTCCTTTTCTCAAAAAACTAGGGTTTCTAAACACCCCAAGAAAAACATTCAAACTCTAGCAAGTGCCAATTCAGAAATCCCATGCAATTATTCTCTCCTGTCCTTCCAGGCACACCCCCTACCACTTGCCCCCAGGAAGGTCAATCATGCCCAAGCTGTATTAAGCCCTACCACCCTCTCCTGCCTTTGCTGCCCCCTCAGCCCACAATAACTCGGTTATATTCCTCTGCCTTCGACATGCCTTTCAGTGTGCTGGGGGCTCGGCTCATGCGACCCCATGTCATAACGTCTTTTACAACCCACACTGTTATTCATTCCCCCTTTTTCTGTCTATAACACTTGCCCTCCGCCTCTGGATTTAGCATCTCCAGCATCCTGCCGCTTCCGAGGGTAGCCTCTGACACATGGATCACAGGTTGCACTCTCTCTCACTCATTTTCCATCCATCAAATGTGTCTCCAGTTTTCCTGTCCCAGTCACTATTCTAGACACCAATGATACAAGGACCTAGTTCTCTCTCTCAAGCAGCTCCGTCTAGCAGGTGATAAAAACATGTTAATAATGCATTATGGTGAGCTAAGCATCATAAGGAAGTCCAAAGGAGAAGGACTGGGAGGCAGTGTGATAAGCACAGGACCTAAACTCAAAAGAGTCAGGTGTTCAAGGTCTGGTGCTGCTATGTAACTAAGTTATAACAAGCAAATCTCCTGATTTCAGTTTCTCATTTGCAAAATTAGTATCCTTACTAAATAGTATTCTATAAGGAGTAAAATATGACCCCTCTATAAGGAGGGTATGACCCCAAAATAAAAGTAAATAGTGAGTTTCCATTTGCTCCACCAAATCCACTCCCCGTCCTTTCTCTCTACTCTGTACCTCTAGAAGCTGACCTCTATGTCCCCAGGTTCTGCGAATTGCTCTCTCCTCTGGCTCCTTCGTCCTGGGGGCACACAAGCCCCAGGGTACTCTCCCTTGTGGTTTCTCTGCACTCAGCCCACACTTCTACAAATAATCCCTTTAATAAAGGCTCTGAAAATTACCTAAGTCAAATGTGCCATCTGTTCCCTGCCAGGTCTCTGATTGATAAAACTGCTTTTCAAACTTTAAGTTGCTGTCTAAATGCAAGGTACTTCTCATTTATCTCTACACAGCGCTTTACACAAAGCAGATTACTGCTATTAATAAATGGTGAAATGAATGTATGCAAGGATGAATGAGTGAATGATCTTGCCCTCTTCCACTTCAGTTACATTCTTATCGGGGGAATACCTCCTTGTCACCTTGATTGGATTTTGCAATGCCTAATTTGATTTGGAAGGTCCCTGTTCCCGTAGAACTCGCTGTCTCTTAGGGAAAACATTTCTGCCTATCAGTCCTCGCATGTTTCTAGTGGTTAAACTCGAAAGGGTTAACTATGTTTACAATTTTTCTAGAAGCACTCACCTATAGGCTGCACAATTACTTGGTAGCAAAAATGGATTACTTATTTGTTTATTTATGTATATCTTTGGTTCATCAACATAAAAGATCACAAATACATCAAATGAAAGCAAACTGATTATTCCCTTATTACATGGGAACTAAGAGCATATTTAAAGAGTCAGTAGCTGAGAGTTGGTAGTTTTCTCAAAAGCACAATAAAAACACAAACAATTGCCCTCCTTTTTCTAGGCAAAACCTAATCAATGAATGGGCTATCCGGTAGTCTCACCAAATGATCTAAACACAGTTAAATCACAGAATTCAGTAGCTTGATATTAACGAAGAGCTGAACTCATGACTGATTAGACTAATATTAAGTTATTCCCAGAAATTTTAGGCTATTCTTGTCTCCCGAATCCCCACGCATCTCAACAAAATAGGAGATAAACTGTTTCCTCTTATTTTATTTTAAGATTTTATTTATTTATTTGTAGAGAGGGAAAAGGAGGGAGAAACAGAGGGAGAGAAACTTCAGTGTGTGGTTGCCCTTCACGCACTCCCCTCTGTGGACCTGGCCTGCAACCCAGGCATGTGCCCTGACTGGGAATCAAACCGGCGACCCTTTGGTTTGCAGGAAGCACTCAATCCACAGAGCCACACCAGCCAGGGCGATTTCCTCTTATTTTAATATAAGGTCGATGACTTAAAAATGAGAAAGTGACCCATGGAAACTATCACTATAAAACATACTTTGAGTAAACACATTTAATGGTATGCTTTGGTCCTGAGTAGGTATTATTCATTAGCAAATAATTGCATAACTGGAATTCTTAATTAAAATTTTTGATGAGAAATGAATGTGTTTATTCTGTAATTATGACCCAGATTCAGAACATATTGGAGTGGTTTATGAGCACAGTTCCAAAGATTTTAATATAGCAAAGAACTCACAAAGGTTTTGAACAGGAACTCAAAGAAAAATATACCCCCCTTCCCCTGTGTATGTGCATGGATCCAGATGCACTAAGAATTTAAAAGTCCATCATTGAATACAACTTTAACATAGAAATACTCTAATTTAATGGATGTGTGATGATGTTAAAAACCTCTAAACAGTCCTCTGGACCTTTCTGGATTTTCCAGAAGGGCTCTTGGCCAAACAGGTCCTTCCTTCAGCTTTCTTATTGAAATACAAATTCAGACAATGGCGAACTCTGTGAGGATCCTTATCCAAGCTTTCCCGGAAAAGACAAGTCTGAAGGGGTTTTTCAGCTGGAAAAACCTGTACCTTAAACTGTTTCTTCCTAACGTACACAAAAGTACAATTAAGCAATTCCAGTGGAATTACCATCTTTTTATTTGATCCTAAGGTAGGGCTCCGGAAGACAGCCGTTGAGGGGGAGCTCATTCTTGACTACAGTTGAGTGAATCAGGTAGTGCTTAAGTCTAACTTGGTTGCTAGGGTCGACCTGGTGAGAAAGTCTATTATAAACATTTACAGGCCTTAAGTGTTTTCACCTGTTGGCTGTCAACTGATGATAGGTTCCCGGTTCAAAGGCCAAAGAGATCTGGGGACAAGAACTTAGGCAGAGCACTCTGTGGAACCAGCCAAAGGTCAGACAAACAGACTGTGGGTTTCTCCTGAGCCTCCTTCTAAGACATCAATGAAACCCCTGTAACTGGGGCTGGCAGAGAGAGCATTGCCTCTGGTCACCTCCTCTGTGTAGCTGCTGACTCAGTGACACCATATCCCAGACCCAGATTTAAATGCTATTGGCCAAACGTGTCTTCCCATGTGCTGCTGGGTCTTGCCACTTCATCACAGCTTAACAGGACATTTGGGATTTTAGAAAAGTCCTGTAATTAAGGCGGACCACAGAGAGTGTTTGCTATTGATTTTTATCCCAGAATGTCAACTTATTCTTCCTGTCTCCCATACACCTACCCCCTTCAATCCTTGCATTTAGCACTGTAATTTTCAAAATGAATCTAATATGTTAGATATGGATGAGATGTCCATAGTGGCAAACATCCTTTCTGAGAAGACACAGGAAAGAAAAAAATGTATCCTTTATGTTCCTTTATTTGGAAAGACATGAATTACCTAGAATCCTATACTCTCTTTTTTTAACCAACCAGCAGCACAAATGGTTTCTGGCAATGCGGTGGCTCTGGAACGCTACCTACTAAGTAGTTCCCGTGTGCATTCAGTGATTGGGGTGTTTTTCCTTCTGGTTGTGTGTGTGTGTGAAAGTTGCAGTTGTACTGCCCTAATCATTAATTACAACATTTATAACTTAACTAGTAAGGTTTATTTTAATAAAAATGAGCATGCTGTTAAGTGGGTCTTTTTTCTCATTATTTATAAGGGATTCAGAGATGCATACATAATAGAATGCACATAATGGACAGAGGTTTAACCTTAACTCTGCTATAAACCCCACTGCAGAGTTTCTGACACTAGTTTGTAAGTGACGAGCCAAAACAATCTAAGAATTAGCAACTGAAGCACATTTTAACCTAGCTTTGGGCATCTAGTTGTGTGTTTTCAAGTGATTTATTTTCTGTGTTGTCCAAGACACACTGTTTCAAACCTATACTCTTTTCATTGTTTCATAGTACAGTGTCTTAGAAAGAAAAGTGGGCTTGAGAGCCCAGCAGACCTGTAGTAGACCCTAGACTCCATCATCTACTGGGGCTGAAAACCCTGATAAGATGGTTAACTTAACAAGTTGGGTTTCTTTGTTCCTAAATGATGCCTGTCTCCAAGTGCTGTGGTAAGAATATTGTGGCTAGCCAGAATCTGAGATGCAATAGGCATCCAGTTAGTGTCTCCTCCCTTTGTTGATTTGAATTTTAATATTGGCTTGAGAAAAAAAGAAGATTAAAGGTTAGGCAAGGGAGGTTTGTTTTTAAAAGCAAATTTTAAAGTATTTTAGAAAAACAGATAAAATGTTCTAATTCTCTATCACTTTAGGTTATTTTCATTCTCTCTCTTCTTGGTTAAGACATTCTAACATTTAACAGATACCACTCAGCCCCAGTTCTTCAAGGTCACAGGCTTGGTCACTGTCAATTGGTGGAGAGACAACTGTCAGGAGTTCCCATCTGCTGGGATGTGAGTTGGCACCTGTACCCTGGCTATTTCTTCCCAAAGCACACAGAAGTACAATTAAGCAATTCCAGCAGAATTACCATCTTTTTATTTGATCCTCCCCCCCAAAAATTTATTTTGCTTCTGTTTGTTCAAAAGATCTTTGACAAAATAGTGGTAGCATTCCTATCTCTTGTCTGTTTTCAGACGAGTTAACGTTATTAAAGGCCGCTTGATGTTCATCTTTCTGATGGAAAAAAAGAAAGCTTAACTCTTTTTGTTGGGCTTGCACACTCCGTGTCCGTCCACGCAGCACCTGCAGAGTCATTAGCAAAATTAGATAAGTAACTGATTTATTATTCCTATAAATACATGGTGCATTCCCTTTACTCAGAGACTACAGCAAAAATTATTCATGCTAGGGGAGGGTAATCAAAATGCCTAAAAAAGCACATTTTTATCATTCCAAATGTAAGCCTAGCTGTGGTGGTATACTATCATAGCACATAATAATGGAAATGAATTATGTCAGTAAACTCTTGAGGTTGAAGATTTACCATGATAAATATTTTTCATTAAAGTGAAATATCTTGGCAGAGTCACTTCCATATATGCAGACTATTGACACAGGGAGACCAGCCGTGCCTATGCAGATGCTGAGATTTGGGTCTATATTATTAATGATTTATCACGTCATGGAGAGCTTAGATTAGTTTTGGAAGCAATCCCTTGCCACAAAAGCACTTTCTGTAATGTGAAAATGCAAGGAATGCTATATGTGCTCTTCAAATTAAAGTAATCACAGAAGCTGTAGCTACCTTCAAAATTTCAATACCTCTATGTTTTTATTTTGAAATATGAAAGGCTGCATCCTAATTTGTATTATTCATTAAAATTCATACAAATGTTATTTCATTTTGGGTAGTGAATAGTGAATCTGAATTAATCACACCCACCCCGATGAAGGAATGAAGGAGATGGAATGGAACAAAAATTAGTTGCAAACCCATTGTGTGCCACATACCCAATACTTTTATTTTAAACCTCACATTTATTGTGTGGCGGGATTAAGTTTCTGATTCAATTCTACAGGATTCCAAGATTACATGCCTTCAGGGCATATGCAATAACATTGACTAACATTGATTTAGTGCTTGCTGTTTCCAGGTAAGTTGCTAAACACTTTACATGCATTATCACCTTCAGTCTTGACGAAATCCATTTGGAATATTGCTATCACCCCTGTTTCACAGATGAGGAGACTGAAGCACAGTGTAGTTGAATAAATTATGCCAAGAGGAAGTGTCTGATTTTGAATCAGGTTGTCTAATGTTCCGAAACCTTCTATTAACTGTGCCCTCCCTATTAAAACTATTATTAAAAACTAACCAGTAAGATTCAGATCCTAGTTAGTTACTATCTTTGTGGACCTTCGCAAGTCATTTAAACCCTCTACGCCTCAATTTCCTCTTATAAAAATGAAGATAATAATAGTGCTTACCTCATAGACCTGTTGTGAGTCAATATTTGCTTAGAACAGCATTTGGCATGTATTCAGCATCAATGCTTTGTTTAACTGGAGTAGTTAAAGAGTGGTACTCTGATGATTGACAAAATTTTATTGACTATTACACACAGATTTTCTATAATTTTCAGTTAGCTTTCATTCTTAAAACTGGATTGGAAATAAAACAAGTAAAATTCTGAATTTTACTTTTTTTTTTTTAAAGATTTTATTTATTTATTTTCAGAGAGGGGAAGGGAAGGAGAAAGAGAGGGAGAGAAACATCAGTCTGTGGTTGCCTCTCACATGGCCCTCACTGGGGACCTGGCCTGCAACCCAGGCATGTGCCCTGACTGGGAATCAAACTGGCGACCCTTTGGTTCACAGTCCGTGCTCAATCCACTGAGCTACACCAGCCAGGCCTGAACTTTACTTTTAAAGTAAATAAAAAAATAGATTGTAAATTAGGTTACTACTCACCATGGATGGGAGATGTGTGCAGATAACACCATAAAGCATAGTCACTAACCATGTATAGCACTGAGCCCTTTAAGTAGCCTTTCCAGGGACAGGAAAAGCCCAATATCTTCTTTCCCTCCCTTCCTTCATCATTCACTCTTCCGACGAACATCATTTCACAGGTACTATGCTTGCCCAGGTGAATAAATCCCTACTCTGGAGGAGCATGCCATTTAGAGATGACTATACTGTCTGGTTTGGCACATAAAATGATGTGAACAAGTTCAAGTTTCCCTGATCAGATCTGTTTAACAAGTATTTTTGAGCACCCATTAAAAACCCACCAGGCATTGGGCTAGACACTGTTGCTGCCCAGGTAAGACCGGCACGATCCCTGTAGTTCAGAAGCAGCCAATAGGGAGACGTCCGAAACTGATACTTCTCCTTCAATCCGGTGAGTCACATAAGTGAACTTGCCCAGAGAGCACAGAAGAGCGGTGCTAAACCCACCCCAGAGGCAGTGGGAGGGGGGAAATTTTGACACCAAAACAAAATTTTTGTTCAAAGTCTAGAAAAGCAGAAATTAAAGTGCATCAGTCATGGGGAATGGATGCCCCAGAAATCAGAGATGCCACAAGTGAAGACATGAAGACATGTCACAGGGTAGCGAACTACCTGTCTACAGCGTAAGGTGGTGGTTGGGGTTTCGGGGTCAGACTAGAGAAGCAAACAAAGCTAACAGGTTAAAAGTGTATGAAGTCCACTGAAAAGGCCAGATGCTAATAAACTTGCATAAAGGGTGAGCAGTTTTCTTAGAATTCTTCCCATTGAAATCCAAATAAAAAGTGCCATCTCTCTGATTCTGGGAACCAGGGAAATGATCAATCCTTAATAAATCAAAATCATTTTAATCCTGACCGAAAGACGACGGGTGGTTCCTTGGATGCCAGTGGACTGTACATGCCCGACCTCTGCCCCCCTAGCAAGCCAAACAAAGGGATTGGCTCTGAGGGTCTAGACTGATACTGAAAGTAAAAACGTGTCTACTTTTTGGTTCAAAGTGACCTATTACCATACCCTTCTGCAACCTAAAGTCGTTTCATTCCTGGATTTAAGAACTCAGTCTAGGCCCCTGTCACCTGCACTTTGTCGGTGACACTCTGGAGAGGTGGCCATCGCTGAATTTCTGTGAAGAATTCGGGAATCTAGAAGACTGAATTTCTTCTCTTTGCTGCTGCAGCAGAAGCAGCGCAACTCCTGAGCTTTCTGCTTCCAGGTGGGTGGCAGTCTGATTGGTCACCTTCTCGCATCTTCATTCCGTGCACAGAGCCCTCTGCCTGCAGCGGGGTGCGCTCCCTGGATGGACGAAACACAGAATGACTGGATGCCAGGAAAACAGGCATAGTTTTCTGGGTCAGAAGTTGGCTGGGGAAGGGCCCTGACTGCCAAGTAACTTGCAATGATGTCAGATCCCAGCACAACCGAAAAGCCCAGCCACCCAGCCAACAATAGTCTTCACAACAACAGACAAATGAAAGAGCTGTGCTGCCAAAGCTGTTCTTTCCGCCCCCTACCCCTTTCTCCCAATAGGAAGGACAGCAGGATGAGAGTTTATCTTTTAAAAGCCACCCCCTCCTCAGTTCCTCCTCTTTCATTTTGGTAACAAAGTGTTAACTCCCCAGGAACAGTTCTCCTGATGAGTCCTGCAGCAAGCAGTTCCTTGAGGTGTCTTTTCTCAGTTTCTTTTCAAGGCTGTCAGTGGAAGGTTCAGAAACGACTCAGAATAGGGTTATTTTCCAAATGTAATCTTGCAACTTTGTGCTGAGGAGAAAGCAGGAACCCTCAGGGAAAGAAACATCCCTTTTCTGCCCCCATCTTCTCTCTTTCAGGGTAATTAACCATACTCAAATGAAAATTAAAAGTTTGGCGAGAAGGCTCTCCTCTTTCTTTTCCTTTAAATAGAGCACCATGGTTCATTCCAGCCATTTAGAGCCCTCCGTGATTCATAATTCAACTGGAAATTTGTAAAACGCAGCCCATTCTTGGAAATGAAGTTTGGATTCAGATACTCTTGTTTGGGAATACACGATTTTTTCCTTTCATCTGTGACAGTCAGTTTTAAATGATGTCACTTCAAGGACATTCTCATTTCTCCCACAACATATTACACGAAACACTTGCCTGTAAAACTGGCTCATTAGCCTGCAAAATTATACTGTACTGAATGGCTTTCGTTCAAACTAGAAATGGGATTTTTAGTAGGCAATTTCTGTATTTTTATAAAGATAAAGCAATGTTTGATTGCTTCTTCCCAGCTGTTTTGGTTAGTGGTTATGAAGAAAAATTGGAAGGGGGTAGGGCGAGAAAGATAATATGGGGGCGGGTTTGTAAAGATGCGCTAAAAAAACACAAATCTTACATTAAGAAACTAAGGCAGAACTTTACAAAGCAACTGCGCCTGCAGCTCGTCTGAGCTGCAATACTTTGTCCTCTGGGTAGCTGGAAGAAAGTGACGGGGCGAGAGGAAGAGGGGAAGAGGGAGAAAAACGAAAAGGCTGCTTCGCAGGCTGCAGCAGCCACCGCGAGCTGGATGACTGAGGCGCTGGGAGTTGCTGGAAGGAGCAGCTCTTCAGAGGTGGGGAGAGGGAGGGAGCGCAGCCGAGCGCCAGGGAGGAGGGACGCGGAGGCCACCGAGGGGTCAGCGGGGCCGCGGCGCCGGGCTGGGGGCCTCCAGGCGGCGCTGGCCGCGGGGCTCGGGCGAGCGCGCTGGGCCACCCGCGCCTCCTGCCGTCCGCGCCTGGGGGTGGGCCCCGCGCCGCCTGACGGATTGACTTGGAGATGGATCGAATTACACCATTTGCCGTGCCTCGATTTGTTTTGCTCCTGCTTCGTCCCGCTGCTGCTGCTTCTGCTGCTGCTGCTGCCGCTGACGCTGCTGCAAAGACCGGTGGTGGCGAGTTTCAGGATTATATCAAGGAAGCCAAGATCTAAAGAGACGGAGGGATATATATGTATATTTTGCATTTTTCCTTTATTTTCTTTTTTTCTTGAACGTGACAAGCTTTATTTTTACCAGCCTCCCCCCATGAGGTAAGACCCTCTGGTAAAAATGTGCTAATGCTGTGGTCGCCTGGTGGGGATCCGACCTAGATCCTCGGAGCCTGAATCGAAGCCAGTGTGCGCGTGTGTGTGTGCGTTGTCACTGGAGAGTTGATTTCTTTTCTAATCAGCTTTCTCCGCCTGCCGTGCAAGGGACGCGCAGAGGCTGGAGAGGTTTGGCGGACCCGTCAAAACTGGCAGAGCTGGGAGCTTGGGGGGAGGGGCATGGGGACATGGAGGCCCCCCCGCACTGTGCACCCCTTGCGGGGGAAACGCGGAAGAAGGGGGCAAGTAAAAGTTTCTTGCCCGGCAGCGCCAGGTCCGCGCTGCCCTTACCTTATCAGGGGCAACCTAGGCTGCTACGCTACCGGGCACGGCGTCTCCAGCCAGCGAGGGAGCCGAGCCCAGGCCAAAGGAGCGGGCTCGGCCACCCCCTTCCGCCCGCCCCGGAACCCGCACTGGGACCGCTGGGGTCGGCAGCGCCGGGCCCGGCTAGGAGCGGACCGGCGACACCTCGCCCGCGCCTGAAGAAGGGGCGTAGCACCGCGGCGGAGACCCGAGCAGATCCCATGCTTACTCCGGCTACCTGTCAGTGCGCCCCCGTTGCTGCGCCTAGTGGCGAGGGGCGGGGGCGCGGGGCACTCGGCCGCCCCCACCCTTGAAGCTCCAGCACGGGTTCCAGCCGGGAGGGCGGCCACTGCCCACCCTCCCTGTCCCCCTGCTGGCGGAGCGCGCGGCGGACGGGCTCTGGGGCCGGGGGCTGCCCGCCGCCCACCCCACCTCCCACCCGGCGCCCGGGTTTCTCCTCCCGGCCACTCTCCCCCGCAACTTTCCGTGCTTTGTTCTCCGGCTGGAAATGATTTACGGAAGCGTCTTGGACAGGGTCTCCGCCAGGCAGCAAGAGCCCGGCGCTGAAATGTGTTACGTTCTCATCTACCCATCAATTATGGATGGAAACAAATAAGGAAGAGTCAATTTTCATGAGCCCCTTCTCCGGCAGCGAGAGGCGTCCAGCAGCCGGGAGGGAACCGCCGCTCGCGTCGGCAGCCGCTGGCAGGGGGATGGTGAGGAGGAAGGTAGGGAAACTTTTATTTCCAGTATTGTCAGCGATTGTTTGTTCCTGGGCTGCAGACGGGTTTAACGCTTCCTTCGTGGTGTCTTACTCTTGGATTGAAATAAAAGGTCATAAAGGACTTAAAGGTGTGGATGAGAACTGGGTTTGAAAAATTTCTGCTAAATCGACTCTCGGGACCAGTGCTGTCAGGTGATTGTTTAAATCCTGAACTTGTGAAAAGCTAAATGTCATGGAACTAAGGCGGAATGAAGTAGCGGAATTAATTACAGCATTGGAGGAAGTCAGGGGAGAGCTCCCAGTTCGGAGGTGAGCAGACAGGAGCCCAAGTTCTAACATCCCAACCCCTCACCTCTCTCAGCTGGGTGATTTTCACACAGAAGGGACAGCGGGTCGTTATTGTAGAAATATAGACTTTGTAAACAGTAATTGGACCTATGTCTACTTCTACAGGCGGCTACTTTCCCATAAAAATAACGGTAGTTTCCGTTTTCTAAAGAAAATAAATGTCTAGGGCAATTTTCCCAAGAACTTCCAGCTACTAAGAATTTTAAGTCTGCAGTATCTACCTGATATTTGGGGCAATAAAGTAGATTGTTTTGTTTATTTCAAGGTTGAAGCCCTAGGGTAAAGCTTAGCATTTTTTCTAAATTAGATTGTCTCTGTCTCACAAAATAGGAGAAATACTTATTTGGAGAATTTTTACAAGGTCTCTTCCTGGTAGAATTGAGAAATCTTAGCTCCGGGTGATGATTTTATCATCCTTGTTGGTGGTTTACACAATAGGTTTCGACGCCGGCTTATTCATGTTGTTTTAAAAAACAACAACAAACCTTAGCTCTCTTAGCTGTCTAAGTCAGGAAATTAAGTTGTGTGTAGTCATGTTTAATGTAGTGAGTGACAGGCATATTCTGTCAGCCTGGCGAGTATTATGCAAACGTTTACCCTGCCTTAGATAAATAGAAATTGCCAGATAAGCTCTGAGATTCGGGCCTATGTATATCACCACAAACTTAAACGTCTGAAGATGTGCCATATAAACTACAGCAAAGCCATAGCTGAGTCTTGTTTTTTGTAGTTAGTGTATGTACTTTGATTTAGGTCTCTAGAATGTACTCTCAAAAACACAGTTAAAGAAGTAACCCTCGGATTTCCAAAATGTGTTGTTTAGCAGACCATTTCCCTCCATTGGCACATTTGGTTAGATTAACAACCAACTACTGTTTCTTATTGGCTCCTGCAGAAACACTTCTACCTGTCCTTCTTTCTATGAGAGGCCCTACGTAGAGAACCTTTTTTTTGAGGCCTGTTTCTATGATGTGGGTCCGTGTGCCAGGAATATTGTGATTTCCTCACCACCAAACAGCTGGTTCCCTCGAATTAGATTTAGATTTATGGACATTCTGCCCTCCTCTTTTTTTTTTTTTTTTGTCATGTCTCCCCTGGTTTGATGGATTCGAAAGATGGCTGTGACGTAAACCTATTAGTCCTTAGAAGGAGGGCCACTTAGAAACCAGTGGACTTCAGTTCACTGGCTGCTGGCTGCGCGGGAGGGATCTGTCCAGTTACTGCTGTGGGTAAGTGGGCCCCTGGATCCTGTGCCATGGCTCCTGCTGCTTGAAACACACACAGGCAAAGTAGGCAGGAATCAGAGCTTTGGTTCACAAAGATGCCCATAATTGTTAAGGATTTACTGAAACTGGAGAAGTTCTTCACTTCTTGCTGCTCCATCATAATGAACCTTGGTAATTAGCTTAGTCATTGTTCTTGCCTGTGCACTTCACTAAAATACAGGGAGTGAAAAATGCATCTGAAATATGGTCATTTTTCAGCCTTCTGGTGCATTTTATGCAGAGTTAAGAGCCTGGCCGAATGCCCAACCATTATTGGTGTAACCGTAGGAGGTGAACTCCTTCCTTAGCATATTGCAGGATAAAATGTTACCTTTTATTTCAATTAATAGACTTTAAACTTGCACATTCTAGATTCATTTCTAGAGGAAGCGAGAGGCACTTGGGGTGTGCCAGCCACTCAGTATTTATTGAGTGTTAGCGTTTGCAAGAAGCTATGCTAGTCAGTGCTCCAGCACCAGGTGAGGCAGACGTGTTTCTGTAGGTTAAGTTTAAATCAGAATGAAAAGAAATAGGGACTGGAAAACATACCACTAGGCAAGAAATGTAAATATGCACCCCTTCTCGGGAAGCATATTATTTTGTCCTAGAAATTTAAAAGCAAGATTAATTACATCAGATATTTACAGAGGTCCAGCCTTCCTGCTTTTAACACTAATAATCCAGTGTACTATTAGTGTGTGATTCATGTACTGAAAGTATCATTAAAGTGGAAGATCTCACTTTCCGTGGATCATGTGAATGGAGACATAGTATTACCATATACCAAAGCCAGAGTCTTAGGTGGCCGCTTATTTTTGCAAACTGCTGCCAACTTCCAGTTGGGGAAGAAAGTGTGTTTTGATTTATTCCCATGACATGCGGAGAGAATAAAAATCATGTAACTATACTGGGCATATCATAAGCTTGTTACTTGAGGTGGTGGTTGTCTGGTTGACTTCCCTTCCTCAGCCACCGATGACAGTGGCAGTGCAGTTGATGACTGAAGCTGCTGTCCTTCGTCCCAACAGGAAAGCTGGGCAACAATCCCCTTCAAAAGCAACTGTTTATGTAACCAAGGGCGATCAAATCAGGGGTCCACATAGGTACCACATGAGGTGTACTTATTTCTCAAACTTCTCTTTTCTGTTAAGCTTCTGTTAACTCACCCAGATTAGCATTTTAACAACCCTGAAGTGAACTTCTGCCATTCTCTCTACTTGGACACAGTGTGTAGGTCATCCATCATCCTGTCCTTGGCTACAACAGGCTGCTGGCTCCATCACCATTTGGAGCTACACAGAATCCATCCGACTGTGAACAGCACAGCTGGCTACAGCAATTTTTTCTTCCACACCACTGGCAGCATTGTCTGGCTGTGGTAACTAAAGTTAACACCCAGAACGGGAAGTTTCCATTGTTTGGCAGCCTGAGCCTGGGCCCCCCGTCCAGCCCTGGGGGTACACCTGCAGACAGGCTGCCTCGCAGTGGTGTGTCCCATTTTAGAGGGGCCGTCTCCCAGCCTTCCACGACCCACTGGAAGGCCTCCTTAAGCTGGATACAATTAAACCACCAGAATTACAGAATTAGAAGGAACCATTCAGACACCACTGAATCGTAGACCTTCAGAATTCACTCCAGTTGAAAAGAGGAAGAAAATATGAAGTATCCTTTAGCTTGTGATCCCAAAAGGCTGAAAACAGAAGAGACCTGCTCTGGTTCTCTGGAGAACTAAACAGGTTGCTGCTCCGTCCCTTTGCGCAAGGAGCATGTGCGGTGCCTGAGTCTGAGAGCCATGTCCCGTAGTGCCCAATGCTTTCTGTCACTTTTTCCCCTTCGTTTTACTCAGTAAGGGATCTGCTACAGCAGTCGTTGCTTATTAAAACAGGAATGGTGTGAATTAGGTGGATATATTTGTTAAGTGATGTTGCCAAGCTTAAAAAAAATAAAAACCGGTATAATTGGAAGTATCGCCTTTGGACTTTGATGTAGGAAGGGGCATTCGATGCATCTCTGTTCTGGAGGGAGACAGCCCTTTTGCTTCCTGCCCTAACAGTTACTGATGAAGTCAGCCACAAAACAGCTGGGGCGCTAGTGTGGGGCCTGCAGAAAAGAACTGATGCTTTTCCTTCCACCTTCTGAGTTCTAGCTGGGCTAATAATCAAATTAACAGAGACAGATTAACCGGAGAAAAATCAAATTTAGTACACGTGCATGGGTAATTCACACAGGCATGAAAATTCCAAAGACAGTGAGGCAACATTGGGTATATAAGACATTTTTGGATGAAGGATAAATGGGTAGAATGGGGCATTAGATTTCAAAAATAAGAATGAGAGATTTACAGGTAGTTGAGGAAGAGCAGAACACACTTGGCAATTAAATTCTTGCTAGGCAACCCAGTAAGTATCTAGCTAACAGGCCCCTGCCTGAAAAGCCCTCTTATTTACCATACTTAATTCAAATTAGGGTTAGGCCAACATCCTAAAGTCTCCTTCCTGAAGCAGGTTTATCTGTCTGAATCTCTGGGCAGGAAGGGGGAAGGGTCAAAGTTCTGAGTCCTTTGTTTCTTAATAAACAGCTTAAAATCAGTGTCCGGAAAGGCTGCTTCAGGGTGGCAAAGCTTTGGTTCCTCCTATGTGATGGTGATTCTGATGATAAAGAGAAAGAGGAGAAAACGCAGCCACTTGTAGTTGGTCGGCTTACAAAATTCTAGGCACCGCCCAGGATGTTAATCTTCACTGTATCATCTTATCCCCAAACAACTGCGTCAGGTAGGTTCTGGATCGTCACTGCAGGACCAACAAAGACTCCCGGGCCCCTGAGAAGTCGGGTTGTTTCCCTAAGGTCACGCGGCAGAAGGTGTGTGAGGCAGGCTGCGAACTAGGTCTGCCTTGTCCCTCGGCCCACGCTTTCATCACCGCGCTGAGCTGTTTCCAGGAACAGGGGTCATTCTGCAGCTTTTTGAGTCCCTGATAGTTCTGACATTTGTTTAAAAAAAAAAAAAAAGAGTCAGATTTTGAGGGAAACTTTTCTACTGCATAAAATGATATGTACAGATTGGGTCTGCTCTTGAATGTTAACCTTTCTCAGGACTAAGTAGTACCATGGCGCTCTTCTTTCGTTTTTATTCCTGGTGGCCAAATAATTGTGACACGCTCTTCTGTTCAAGTGTCCTAGACCAGTTGTCTTCTCCACCATTCTTCTGCATGTTAGACTTCCCTGTCCAAAATTACAGTGGCAGAGGACAAATGACAGAATTCATCACTCTCCGCCAAAAAGTGCTCCTGCGTCAGGGTGCGATTGGCATTCATTTCCCTGATCTTGGCAGGTAAAGATCCATTCCGTATTCTTGTCCCATTTCCCAGGAGTATTTATGGGCCCCATCAGCAGAGACAGGGAGAACTGCAGCTGTTCAAGCATTCGTGATGCCAGAAGGGAAAGTGTGGTCCTGAAGTTCTCGTAGGTATTGAATCGAAATGTGCATGTTTCTTAGTTAGGGTTGACTGTGAGAGAATCCTTTCACCTCGATGAGTCATCAGACGCGTCGTTAAAAACGGTCACTTTTGCATCAGCACGTTGTTGTCCTCTTTTATTCAGTGTTCCTATGGGAGGGAAGAAAAACAAATACACATTACTTACTACAGTGATGCTGAAACCTCAGGTTTTCCAACATATATTTTTGGGAAGGAAATAGGGGTTTTAAAGAGTTCAATATGTTGTTGGTACATGTGTAATATGGCCTCAAGATGATCTGAATTACTTAGCCTATTATTGGAGTCTGTATTTAAAAATAAAGTCTGGAGTTTCTCCTCGGCTGAGGAGCTGGCACAGACGAAGCTGAGCAGATGAAGCTCTTTGAGAAAACACTATTTCCATTCACAGGTGCCGGCTGTCAGCCGAGCAGGGACTCAGACCCTCCCTCCTCCCCGCGCCTGCATTGGCCTTGGCCTTGGCCTTGGCCTTGGCCTTGGCCTTCCATGTCATTCTAGCAGTCTCGGGAGCTCTTTTGGTCTACATAATTGTCTACAGGTATCAGTAAGTCCCCAGACCTCCCCTGGGTAACTGGTGGATGGAGTAAATACATTTGTAAAGCTAAAGAAGGAAGAAATAAAGAATGCTGCCGTTTTTGCGGCATCAGTAAAGAATGTTTCTGTTTTTGCCATTGCTGGAGTGACCGTTTGTCCATCCAGCTAACTTTTCCCAAGTGCCTGTGCTTTACAGGTTGGTGCCAGGGTGGGGCGAGGTTTCAGAGAGGAACGTGACACGGTTCCAGAGCTCTAGGGTCTTACCGAGTGGTATCTGGGAAAGTCGAGGCCAACACGGAGCCAAAATAAAACGGCACGTGTTGTAAGTGTCGGGAAACAGACACATAGACCTGTGGGAACTGAGAGGAGTGAAAGGCTATTTCTGGCGAGGGTGGTCAGAGAAGGCTTTGTGGGGCCACTGATATTGGAGCTGGTCCTTGAACTAGGTAGGATTTGGACAGGTGGACAGAGAGAGGCAGTGGGGGAGGTGGGGAGAAAGAGGGCATTCCAGGCATAGAGAACAGCTTAGGCAAAGGCCCTGGGCTGGGGGTGGGGGTCTAGATCAGTTGTCCACGTTTGAGTCCTAACCTGGGTCAGGCTTGCATTTCAGGTGTGAAGAAGCAGTTTGTCTTGCAATCCACAAATATTTATTGTCCCTGGTCTCCTGTAGTTAGCCATTTAGCAGATGGCCCTGCTGCATAAGCCATCAGAATAAATGGGATCAGTCTTGTGATGATTCAGTAGATTGCTCCATGATCAGAACTGAATCCCCCTCCCCCATGTCAAGGGCCAAATGGTTCGATGTCACACGTGAACACTGGGGAGGACGGAGGACGGGACGGCATGGTTTGCCTCAAATGTCCCGGAACAGTGGCTTCTCCTACAGTGTTGTTTGGCAGACCCAGCCCAGAAGGTTGCTGCCGCCTAGGCTTCATCTTTTTTTTTTTTTTTTAACATGAAAGGATTCTAGACACAGATTCTATAAAGATGAGTAAATTGCATCCATATGTGAATTTTGGGTGGTGGGAGAAGGGACGGTGGACACTGATGAAACTGGGAAAATGGTGAGGAGCTGGCCTCTAGGTGCCCATGGCCTGCAGCCCCAAGACGCCGGCTGCTGTTCCCCTCTAAGTTAGCAGAGCAACTGACGCGTCGTCCACGTGCAGCAAGTGCTTCAGTCAGAGTGTTCACTGGGTCTGACTTTTCAGTACATTGCAGTTAGAGCCTGTGGTGGTTGGTGAACTGCAAGACAGGGGCTTGGAGCTCTTGACCGTCTTTTGGTAATAGGGAACAGCAGCAAAAGACTTGAAAAGTTACTAATGCTTCCTTTTTGAAAACCCCATCTTTGAGAGTCCCTGGGGGTTCAGCACCCCTTTATGGGGCTGAGCGTTCAAGATAAACACGTCCCCCATCAGTGGCTCCCCAAGACGCCACTGTCCAATCTCCCTCCTCTTCTCCTCTCTCTGTGCCCATTTCTACTCCAAGCTCCTGCGCTGTTTGGGGGTGGGGGTTCTTTTCAAGCCATCATTAACCCGTTGAGTTCACATAAACTGTAATCGAAAAGTGGTTAAGTGTAATAGTGGACTTGATAAGCTGTGTGGAAGGAAAGACTGGAAGTTCTGTCTAGTATAAGCATGCTTATTAGAACACATAATAAAAAAATAGAATGAAAACATTTACATTAGGGAGTGATTAAGCCAATTGCTTTGCCAAGAATTGCTCCAGTAGTTTAATTTTCCTTGGTATATTTAAGTCATTCGCAAGTTAATAGTTACATGACAGAGTCTTAAGTCCGAAGAATCACTGCCAATGAAAGATCAATCAGAAATTATAAAGTAGGTCAATGGGGAAAAGGATTAAGCCTACACAAATTCAATATCAGGAACCTTTCAGGAATATTCCAGTGATGTAAAGCAGAGAACCTGTTGAGTCTAGTAATTAGTCTGGCTCCCACCCAGTTACTTTTTGAAGTGAAGGGCATGCTTCCCCCTCCTCCCCCTTATAGAGCACAGTTGCCTTCCAGACAGGACCTAAAATAACCTGGCCTGGCTCAGCTCGACTAATAATAACAACTAGTGCTTACTGTGTGCTTACTGTGTGCTTACCGTGTGCTATGGCACTGTGCCTAGAACTTTAAATATGTTACCTAATTTAATCCTCATGCTACCTCTGAGAGTGTAGGACTAATAGCTAAGAGGTAGCATTTATTGACTATATGCCTGATACTCATTAAGTGTATATGTTAAATTACTTGAGCCCTAGCTGGTGTGGCTCAGTGGATTGAGTGCTGGCCTGCGAATCAAAGGGTCACTGGTTCAATTCCCAGTCAGGACACATGCTTGGGTTGTGGGCCAGATCCCCACTAGGGGGTGCATGAGAGGCAACCACACAATGATGTTTTTCTTCATCTCTTTCTCCCTTCCCCTCTGTCTAAAAATAAACAAAATCTTAAAAAAAATAAATTATTTGATCAGCATTCTATGAGGTGGATACTGTTATTAATAACATCAGCACGCAGTGGGAAACTGAGGGATGGGAGATTTATGTGATTTTCCCAGGTTGAACAGCTAATGAGTAGCGAAACTGGGGGACTTGGATTCATAAGAAGCAGCACAATAGTGGGGTTAAGGACACGAACTCTGAAGCCAGTTTTTTGTGGTGTGAGTACTGGCTGTGTGACTTGCTAAGCTGTGTGATCTTAAGCAAATTACATAGTATCTCTGAGCCTCAGTTTCACCACGTAGAAGGCGAATGGTGATGCGTAGTACCCGCCCGGTAGGGTTGCTGTGAGATATAAATGAATTAATGTTTGGACAGCACGTAAAGTAGTGCTTGGCACGCAGAGAGTGCTGTGTACATCTGTGTCTATTCAAGGAAAGTAAACGCGGTCGGGCTCCAGAGCCCATGTGCTTACCCCTGACTCGGCGCCATTTTTTCACCTGTGAGTTCATCACATGTCTTTAACTGACGCATATACCTTGAAGCCAGGTTCACAACCAGCTACCTTCCGCCCCCCACCTGCTACACTTGCCACAGATTCAGCCTGATTAGAAAGGAACATTCGGCAGGAGGGGTCCAGTGGCCTGGAGATTTACCCCAGACTTTGACGCCTACCCGTGCATACCCCTGACCCAGATTTCAGCTGTTCCAGATTCTTGATGTCAGAAATCAAGCTGCCACTGTTGGTTGTGTCGAGAGACAAATGTCGATGATCAGCATGTGTTCTCTGCTGGTGGCCCCCTGGGCTGAGGAGAGCCTGGATGACACCGGGGAAATTCAGGCTCACTGCTAGACCATTCCTGTTGTCACCCGCATCTGTGATCTCTACCAGTGGTCCTCAAACTTCACATGTAGTCAGAGTCCCTTACGGTTGAGATACAAATTCTCTGGGCCCCAGCGCCAGTGGGTCTAGGGCGGGACCAGGAGTCTGCGTTTTTAACAAACACTTCGAGTGACTTGGGCCCCATTTTGCCCCGGGACCACACTTTGAGAAACGGTGGTCGAGTGTAGCCGGAACGCAGGGTCCCGTCCAGGCAAGGCACGAGACTTCAAGGCCAGTGTTGCAGGCCACGAGGTAGTAGGTCCAAAGCCTTTCACCTACAGCACAGGAGAAGGCTTGGGAGCTGAAGGCTTCCCGGCTAACTCATGAAAGAGCAAAATAAGTAAAATCTGCTCAAAGCTAAAGAGGCTTTTTTTTTTTTTCCAGTTTGCAAAGGAGCTTTACAGTGAACAGAAACTAAGGAAGAAAAAGGGCGCTCACTAATTTCTGCTGACTGGCCTATATCATTTCATAAATGGAGTCCTGGGCTAGTATTCATAGCAACGTTTTTGATTTAATGATAAACTGAGATAAGGGTAATCAAACTTCATGCTTCAGGGCATAAGGTGATTGCCTGCTGCGGTCAGGATGGAATTTTTCTCTTGTGTTTTGCACAATTGACTGGACGCATTAGAGAGAGTGCTCGGCTGTGTTTGGAGAGACCAGGCCTCCGGGCCCTGGCAGAAAACTCCCCTAGATAAGTCCACACGGAAAACGGTCTGCTGTGCAAGAACAGCCCTGTCGTCGGTTGGGTTTTCCTGTGAAGAGCCCGCGTTCTGTGCGTATTTCTGTAAGCTCTCTGAGGAGATTGGAAGCCACTGTGTTTACTACCAGATGACCCAGACCCCTCCTTCGGCCAGCAGCATACTCCGAGTGCCCCACGAAAGCACTTTCCCCTCATCTGTGGCCTCACAAGGATAATGAGTATCAAATAATACAGAAGAGGTGAAAGTGCTTTGTAAAAACCACCTAAGTGCCACTCAGAATGTAAGGTATTATTATGATACAATGAATTACACTTATGGAATCGCCATTGATTATAATCAGCAATATGTAAATCCCTACTCTATATGATGATATCATATGTATAATGACAGTGAACATTTATTGAGTTCTTAATCTCTGCCAAGCACTGAAGTGTTTTAGTTACATTTTCTTACGTAATCCTTCTACCAGCCCTTTGGGGCACATATGTTTTTTTGCCATGTTATAGATGAAGACACAGATGTTCAAGGAGCATCCGTTTACTCTTGCTGTAGTAACAACTTCCCACACACCGAGAGGCCTAAAACAGCACAAACGTCGCACCTGATCGCTCTGGAGGTCAGGAGGCCCCGAGCAGTTTCACTGGGATAAAGTCCAGGGCTGTTCCTTGTGGAGGCTCAAGGGGAGAACCCACGTCCTTGTCTTCTCCAGCTTCCGGAAGCTGCCTTTATTTCTTCACTGGCGGTCCCTTCCCCCGCCGGCAGGCCCAGTGCGCCCTGCTGACTCCGACTCCGCTTTCCTAGTCGCCCCTCCTCGGACCCCTGCCTCCCAGCGGTGACCGTGGGCCCACACAGGTCATCTGAGACCATTTCCCTACTTGAAGATCCTTTATTTAATCACATATGTGAAGTCCCTCTTGCTGCTTAAAGCAGCACATTGTCGGGTCAGGAATTAGGGCACAGACATCTTTGGGGAGGGATCTTTATTCCACTGCCACAGTTAAGTACCTCGCTGAGAACACCCAGCGGCAGAGTCAGAATCCATGCGCCGCCTGTCTGACTGCAAAGCCTGTAATCTCAACCACTTGCTATAAAACCTCCTCGATGCAGTCAGTGGAAGAAACAATAAAAATACAGAACAGGAGTGGTGAGGAGGGCCCTGTTACTTTTAGAATAATCAATTGGGGGCTTTTAAAGATAATCATTATAATAGTAACAACACAAAAATGAACCGTACTGATCTTCCTGTCCTACTTTGTACAAAGCATACCATGTATAGTCACTTCTCTCCTGTGAGCATGAATATTATTTACTTAATTAACTGAATTTACAGGGTCCTTAAATCCAGTTGTCTTCTGTGAGGTAAGTGAATAAAGGAGGATTTGGGGGAGCAGGGGACCATTTGGGACTTTAGGAAGGTGTCTAATGGAGCCACCAGTTCGGCAAAGATTGGTTGACACAAAGTGCGGGCAATGAGCCAGCCATCCTTTGCTGACTCTGGCATCGACTCTGGCTTTGCGCTCTCGTGGCCTGTCGGGTGGGCTCCGCAGGTAAAACCACCCCAGTCCATTCACTGACAGCCAAGACCATCTCCAGCTGGTGGGGCTTGATGACCTCTGAGGTCAGTGAGAAAATCAGAAACCTGTGTTCTGCCAAGTCTCTAAAGAACTGTAAAAAAGTTATTAGAGTTCTCTTTCTCCCTCACTCGTTCACTTTCTGTCCCTTCCACTCTCTCCCCACCCCCTTCTCTTTGCTACACACTTAGCTGATAGCTAAGGCTTAATGTAATTATAGAGTTCAAAGTGCGCACCCGTCACGGACAAGGCCGCCAGAGCAGTTTGAACAAGGAAGAGGACAGAGCTGGGAGTCCAAACCCAGCCTGGCTCAACTACTAGCCAACCAGCTATCTATGGACAAGGCACTGGCCTTGCTGGCCTTAGTTTTCTCATTAGAACAGAGTCAGGGGGGATGGGCAGCCGAGAGGGTCTGGATGATCTGCACAGCTCATTTTAGTAGTAGGATTCCTTATTGCTATATTTATTTTCATATTTTCATTACGTAGGTAGTAGGGTCAAATCTAATGGTGATTTAAAAACTACGAATCCACTTCACGGATGCACATCTAGCCAGCTATCTGTAAAAAGAGACAGACAAAAAAAATAATCTAACTTCTCAAATTTATTATTGCCATTTACATTTTACAACACTTTGCCCTTTTCTTTCGGGATCACTTAAACTTCATTGCTGCTAATATAGTTTTTAGACTCAATTTTCAGACATACACGGATAATATTTCCAGTGAGCAGTAATTGCACCTCGTTCAGCTCTCAGGTTGATACGCTTCCACTGCACAATTTCCCTGTAATTTTCAGTTACATCCCTGAAGAGCCGTCCCCCACTGAACACGTATGTAGGGCAGACAGGGCAAATGCGTTTCAAAGCAGAAAGCCAACCCTAGCGGCTTGGTAGCGGCTGTTGGAGCTTCTGCTGTAGAAATTGGTGGGGCACATCCAAGGGCGGGGGAGAAAGAATGCCTGGATTGGTTAGCAAATTCTTCTGTGGGAACGGGCGAGTGCATGGTTGTAACCGCCACACAGAAAATTTGCCACCTTTGATCCAGAATTTTCTTTAGAGACACATATCACCCTTAAAACACTTACTCATTAATGGTCTTGATGATAAGTATTTAATGAGGATGTTATCTGGCACAAAGTCTCACCTAACCGCAGAAGGGAGTTTTGAATTAGCTGACCCATGAGAAGGAAAATAAGTAACTCTTAATGGAGAAGGCTCTTTGCTAATGATTATTTTTCCCAGTTCTTACCATTTGCTTTCTTTTGTTGCATATTCCCTCAATTATGCCCCCCCACTATTTTTAACATTTTATCAAAGAGTCAAAAGTGAGATAAATGATTGTGTTACTACAAATAACACCTTTACCATAGGTGTATAACTGTGGACATATATTAAAATACACTACCACCACACATATACACAGACTCACACGGAGATTTTAAATGGGAGCTGTGGAAGTTAGACAGACCAAATTGGAATCCCGCCCTGGCTGCTAACTTGCTGTGAGAAATTGGGTGTATCACTAGTTTCTCCAAGAGTCTTAGTTCCTTTTCTGTTAAGTGGAGAAAACAGCCTTTATCATAAAGAGATGTTAAACTCATTAGAGAGAATGTGTGCAAATTGGCCAGTCTCATTTTCAGAATACAATAGGTGCTCAGTTAAGTAGGCGTTACCTACAAGCAAGAGAAAACCCAACTCAAAATTGCATCAACTATGAAGACATGTCAGGTCCCATAAGAAGTCCTGAGAGGAGGTGGCTCCGCAGTGTCATCAAAGACCTCCAGGCTCCTTGTGTTCCCTGCCGTCTTCACCCCGTCAGCCTGTTCTCGGCCAGCTCTTTGCACGGCCCCTCGAAGACTGGCATGCCACAGGTGAGAACAAAGCAGATCAGGAGACCGAGCCTTCCTGAGAAACGTTTCCTAGCAGTGGAGTTCCGCAGTCTCTGTGGACAGCGTCCTGCCGCTGCTGAGCCTGACGCAGTCTTGGGCAGGGGAGTGACCCCCACTGCCACCACGCACCGAGATGGAGGGGACTCACCAATGAAAATGGGAACAAAATCAGCATTTTCTTGCAAAGTGTTTGCATTTTTACATCGTTACATATGCATATTGTGTAAACACGGTATATGTTACATAAACATATTCACATATTTGGCCAGAAATATCTTTCTGCCATTATTTGAAAATTTTGCATACCTAGGACAGAATTTTCATTTAATGAGGCAATTAAAAATTATTAAAAGACATGACACTGGAGGACAGTACTACAAGAAAAGTAGACAAAATCTGCAAAATGAATGTGCCTTCATTATGCTTACATATTTTTTCTTAATTTTTTCCTGTAGCTTGTTTTAAATGAGAAAGAAGATGCCCCTGCCAGATTAACACTTTGAAACATCATAATAAATATCAGCCATCAGCGTGAAGGCACTTTTATCTCTTGATAGGTAGAGACAGAAACACTAACTCTGTTCTCTTAAACGCCGAGACATTTCATGATTGTAAGTTTGCATTTTCTCATGGTTCTTACTTCAAAACAACCGTTAACCCCTGATGCTCTAAAGTGAAAGTTGCATGTATTTTGGCTACATATTCCAAATCCTGTATGTGCGGGGGAAATTTACCCACTTCTGTTCTTTCTTGTCCATGAACGAAGTATATTATTACAGGTTCCCTGGCTGGAAATCTTAGCATGGGTCTTCCTTCACTCTGGACTGTTTAACTAACCTTTTTTCTTGGTACAGTAATGCAAAAACTTGTCCCTGGAACCCAATAAAATATGGGTGAGGAGGCTCTATCTTTGTTCGACTTTGTACATGCCTTTGTACAATTGGCCTGCCTTTGCAGTGTGCTGTAAAATTAACCCTCTAGGTTCTCAGTATTGGACGTTAATACTCGGTGTTTTATGGTTGTGTTTTTGTTCCCCAAAGTGAAACTTCATGCAGGCCTTATCAAATGGAAGTCGTATTCCTTAATACGAGAAACAGCCCTGTGGTGTGTTCTCTGTATGCAAATCTGCACTCTTTTCCCTCCAAAAAACCCGCGTCTCTCCAGGAGTCCAAATGACCCTAGGTCAGATTCTGATTTTGCCACTCAATCTCTCAGAGCCTTGTTTTCCTTATGGAAAATCAGGATAATAGATCTATCCTTAGAGATGTGATGTCTGTCCTCAGGAGGAAATGTATGCAAAGGATTTAGCATGGTATCTGACATAATAAAAATGCAATATATTGTACTAGTTTTGTTATTAGTACTATTGTTTTCAAATCACGGTTGCCTAGCAATGTATGAATGAAATACTCATATCTGAAGGGCTTATAGATTTTGCATATTAATAGGTTCCATAAAATATCTGGATGGCCGTTTCTAAATGCACAGAGACAGAAAAAATACAAAACAGGTTTGGTAAAATATTGGCATTTCTTGATCACACAAAAGCACAGTAATGCTACCACATGTATCCATTGCCACTCACGTTTTGAAGGTGATTCTGGTGGCTTAATTGTGTTGGGGCTTGGAAAGTTTATGATGCCGTGAAGTATTTTCAGAGGATGAATTGTGACACTTAAAATATGGACCACGTACTTTCGGCGACTTACTGTACTACAGCCTGACCCTGGGTCTTAGTGATTTTCTAGGTGTCTTCTTTCACTTGTTCACTTATTCATTTATCTACGCAACAGATCGTTTTTGAGCATTTTCAGTGACGAAAGAGCCTTCCTTCCCCTTTGCCTTCGTAGAGTCAAAGCCTAGTAAATAATGAAAGCCACTGCTGGCCAGTTTCATGGGCGTGCGAACCTGTGTAGTCACACTTGGCCCTGTGCCGAGAGTGCAGTGCTCTAGCCATCTTGAAATTTTTAACATTTTTTGAATAAGGAGCCCCACATTTTCATTTTGCATTGGCCCCTGCAAATCAGGTGGCCTGTTCCGATTGCTCCTTTTCACCATTGGTGTTTACTCTGTGTTGATCTGAGTAGACATACGTCAGTTTTTGGAAAGAGTCCCAGATCAGGTCTGTTGCCACTGTAGCACATACTCGGGTGAGCCGCCTGATTTCTCCCGGCCTTCTTCTCTCAGTTGTAAAGAAAGGCAACATGGACTGGTCTCTGGGGTCACTGGTATTCATCGGCACCCTTCAGGACAGTAAGACACAAGTGTGAAACAGTGTCAGGCCTAAATTTGGATGGTAACCTTGGTGACCACACTCTGAGAACTCAAAAATGAGGACATGGGGGTCATGGGATCAGAAGAAAACAAAGTTGAAATCAGAACTCTTTCTTAAGAAGTTGAACTGTGTAGCTGAAACCTTTGACCTCTAGACTAAGCCTACATAAACATGCTGTTTGGTGGGTTTACAATAGAAAATCAAATTGATTGAGCTCTGGCATTATTCTGCTCATTTCATTTGGATTTGAACTTTCCTCTGTATAGATTTTATGCTAATATCCCAGAGGAGATTTAACTCACTTCAACAGTTTTGCCACACTTAAAAAAAAACTCTATATCCAAGACCTTAAAACTCTAATATGGAAGGAAGTATTGGCATCCTTAAAAATTTTGTAATTTGTAATCCAAGAAGTTTTGTATATTGCAAGATGATCAAAATATTTAGCCAGCCCTCTGGCGAGGGTTCTGACCAATTAAAATGGACCCCACCATGTGGTACCGAGCGGATGCCAGCTCTGGATGAATGCCATGTAGTCTTACACTTGAATGTTAGCTTTAGAAAATGTGCCACTGTATTAACGGTGGCCCAGATATCTAGTTCAACAGAGACCTTTCTCTCCGAGGTGTAAGAAAGAGGTACCCCTCTCTACTCATTGTGAGAACCAAAATCTTTCCTGGTTCAGTCATTCTGACACCCCCGAGAGCATTGTTACAATTTCCGAATTAAAACTTATAGCTGTTTAATGGCAAGCAGACTTCAGACACAAATCATGTTTTGCAATCATCATTGGTAGATGGCACCTTCAGTTCTGCCTGAAGCCACCTTCTACTTGAGCAAATTTTAGATCACAAGAGAATTCGCAGCTCCAAGTGTCTCTAATCATCACCCAAACATTTGCATCATTAAGTGGGCCTTTCCACTTTACAAGCATGCTGCCAGCCTGTTTGAGCAAAAAAGAGATTGGGGTGGGGGGAGGGGGGACCTTCTGTGGTGTTAAAAGAAGCGCACAGACAACTCCAGCTTAAGACAGGGTACCAGGAGCCAATTAAGATCAAAGCCATGATGCTTACTGGTCCGGATTTCATCGTTTAACTATGAAGCAATTTTTACTTTGACGTTGATCAGGAGGTGTTAATGTAGATTCTTTTAAACAACTCAAATAATGTAGGAAGAAAGAACAAGAGTGGTAAATGTTTCTTCTTTCAAGAGCTAGAAGTATCATGTCTTTGAGCCTCCTACAAGTTACTCAGTTTAGGGGTTTATTTCCTTAATTTAGTTTAACCTTATTTCATTTCATTTCATCATGGTGTGGAGAACATCTTGACTTCTGCCTGTCATGTGTAATAGGATGCTTAGCTTAGAAGCCTGGGAACCAAACAGGAGTTTACATTTTAGTTCCCAAGATATTTCTTCAGCCCTGATGGTTGATTGACTGACGTATTTATATTTATATTAGTATTGAGTGGGCTGATTTGAAAAGGGCCACAGAGAGAGCTGAAAGCTAGTGACTAGTCTAGTTAGCTAGACTGGAATTACCGAATTATTCTTACCTGCTATGGTATTTCTTTTTTATGACTGAGAAGAATGAGTCAATGTGACTAAAATTCTGAAATAGATTCAGGGTTCCAGCAGCCATTTATCTTTAAGGTAAAATGTAAACAATTCCACTTGGGAATTAGTTTATGAAAACACATAGTTAACGTTTTGCTATGCATTCAAATAAAAGTTTACTTAGCGCTATAGATCGACAGTGTTTGGTTTTGGATCTCGGTGCATCAGGGCACTGACCTCAGCTGGAGCAAGAGGGCTGGCAGAGGGAGGCTCTGGACTTCCTGCCACGTCACACACAGGGCTTTAATGGGAAGTTTGGGACTTGAATGAACCAGGTTTTCCTTTCCCATTTTTCTGTGCATGTTTTTAAAGAAAAGAGACCTTAAATCCAATATTTGAACAACTAGGGTAAAAGTGGTTTGGGCTTTAAATATCCAAGTACACAGTTGCAGTCGGTTTTCCGTTTGCTTTTGCTGGTGTATGTTTGACCACTGAGAAGCCTGAGCTGGGTTTTCGTTCTCCTGTGTGACTGCGGTTCTGAATGCTTCATGCAATAGACAGGCCCTGTGTTACCAGCACGAAGAGAGCAGCAGTGATATTTTGAATTGGTGTGAATCTTTGTGAAAATTGGATTAAAGTTCACTCTGAAAATACAAATTGTTGTTGCTGGTTTTATTTTAGCACTTTATATTTTAGAAGCCCGGGAAGAAAAAAGTAGAAGGGTGGAAGGGAAACAAAGCCAAAATTACAATATGATAATTTAACCACAATCTCTGAATCACCTCCATTTTCTTGTACGAAACACCCAGAGTATAAATTCGTAATTGGATAGAGGACTTATTCTCAAGGAAGTTACCGAAGTACTTTAGCATTAAGTTATCCATTTCAAGGAACATATTCCATTAGATCCAATATTTTTGGTTTTGTTCGACAGAAGGGCAATAACTGTTTTTACCAAGAAAATGTTGGGCCTAATTGGGTGGGAGGGTGGTTTTATTGTTTTCAATGAATCATCCCTCCATCTCTTCTATGGTGTGGCTCCGTTGGTTGGGTGTCCTCCCGCAAAACCAAAGGTCAGCAGTTCGATTCACAGGCAGGGCACCTGCCGGGTCGTGGGCCAGGTCCCCAGACGGTGCACAGCCGAGAAGCAGCTGTCTATGTGTCTCTTGCACGCAGTGTTTCTCTCTCTTTCTCCTTCCCTCCCCTCCTCTCTAAAAATAAATACATAAAATCTTTTAAAAAATAGAAGTTCTATTTTCAAAAGGGAAAAAACTAGTATAAGGCATCATATAAAATAACTTACTTTGTCTTTATCTGCTCTCTTTTAACGCTTGCTTATGTGTCTCTTCTTCTAAGGGTGTAATCAGTGGGCATAGAATTTTATACAGAGGTGGGCAAAAGTAGGTTTACAGTTGTTTGTATGGAAAAGTAAATAATAGAAGAATAAATAATAATATGAGAATAGGCTTTGTTTTGCATATTCACAACTGTAAGCCTACTTTTGCCCACTCCTGTATTCTAATTTTTCCCTGCCACTTACCGTTACATCATGAGCTGAGGATTACTGGTCTTCGTTATTAGCATCTTAATCACTGCATAACATTCCATGACGCTGGCATAACATACTTTTATTTAAACTATTTCTTCATGTTTAGAAATTTGATCTGTTTCTAATTTTTTCACCATGATAAATAAGGCTGCAGTAAGCATCTTCCTCTAATAAGTTTCTTTTTTTTTTCTTTCTCTTACTTTAGATTAGTCACTTAGGATAAATTATGAGAAGTAAAATTATTGAGTCAAAAGTTAGCATTGTTCATGTGCATGGATGGGAGCTTGTATGTTACACATTGCCAAATTGTTTTCTAAGTGGTTGTACTAATTTATCCTGTCGTAGGCAATATATTGATTTCATCCCAACTTCACTAATGTTAAATATTATCCTTAAAAAAAAAAGCTGACTAATTTGACCAGTGTGAATTGCACCTCATTGATATAATTTGTATTTCCGTGATTAATAACAAGAAGCCTGATTTCAAGAGACTGGGATCAGTCATTTTAGGGACAAGTTTTGCACTGCTTGACACACAAATAGAGGATCGGAAGACTATTACTGGGCAGTTGTCATAGCATTTGCATTCTGACCACAGGCTCCCTGCCCTTCGCAATATATCCAGCTTTGACAGCTGATTTCAGTCTTCAGCTGCTCTAAGAGGAGAAAGCAGAGAAAGCAATATTTCAGGTTAGAGAGAATACCTGAAAGGACCCAAGAAAGGATTCTTCCCAAAGCACGGAATATATCAGTTATCTCCTTGTGCCAGAAACCATCCCAAAACTGAGTGTGTAAAAAAAATGATCATTTATTTGACTCATGAATTTACAGTTTTGGCAGAACTCAGCAAAGAGACTCATCTCTGCTCCACGTAGTGTCAGCTGAGGCTTGGGTAGGGGCTGTAGGATCTACTTCTGAGATGGCCCACTCGAGTCGGGGGCCAGTGGGTGTTGCCTGTCAGCTGGGGGCTCAGCTGAGGCTGAGAGCCACCGCCTTCCTGGCTTTCCAGGCGGGCTCTTTATGAAAGCTTCTCCCCAGGCAGTTTAGGCTTCCTCATACTATGGTGACTGTGTTCAACACATTGCCCATTTATTACGTTTTGGGCCCAGAAACTGACACGTCACTTCCACCAGATTCTATCATTCAAGCAGTCATACTGCAGATTCAAGGGGAGGAGAGATATATCCACTTCTTAATGGGAACAGTATAAAAATACTTGGGGACTATGTCTAGCCCTTTGAGAGACAGAAAATCTCTGTATTTAGAACCCTATGGACTGGGAGGTATTACAGCACTAACCTCCACTTCTGCTTTTCAGAATACTCCAGCACTAAATCCTCCATTGGCCCAATCCACCTTTCCCAGAGCCAGGAATTCAGCCCGGTGTCTCCTGGACTGGTTTTTCCTTCCTGGAAATCGAGTGGTGTGCCTCGTAGGCCCTCCCCCCCACCCCCGAGTCTTCCCCAGGGTCTCCTGCTGGTAATCGCCTGTGGCAGGGCTCATTTCTAGTGAGATGGTAGGGGTGGGCCCGCGTGTGTGCTGCATCTCAGGAAGAATAATGACATTAAATGTATTTGGTATATTTATACTGGGAAAATGCTTAGCTTCTAATATGCTGAGAGCTAATGTTTATGAGAATCTCACCTGATTGCTAAGTGGTTGATTTAGGCATTCCCGTTACTAGTGCCAGGGAGAGGAAATTATTGCAAGGCAGCTTCTCTGTCCAGCCTTCCAAAGAATTTGCCAGGAGAAAATTTGGAACACAGAAGACGACACAAATCACCAGAGGTGGTCTTCAGGAAAGGTTAGCGTATCCTACAAAAGGGAGGGGACACAGCAGAGAGACAGCAGAGCGAGGCAAACAAAACTAACAGCAATAACCATTATAATAGCTAATACTTACTGCACTCATTTACCAGGCACAGTTTTAAAGCTTTTCTGTGTATTCAGTCTATAACACGCAGAACAACCCTTTAAAATAAGTCCAGTTATTTTCTGTTTTTTACAGATGCAAGGTAAACTACAGAAGTAGTTTTCCCAAGCTCACACAGCTAATAGACGGTGGAGCCAGGATGTTTTTAAGCCGCGTTTCCTCACTGGATTGCGTGAGGGTGTTTTTGTTCAGGTGTGGTAAGAAGATGACCCATCGTCTCATGGGTCCGTCTTTGGGTTTCACACCTTGACAGCCGCTTTTTCAGCCATTTTATAGGGTGTGGATGAAACCCTCACCCTTTACTGGTCTCTTTGGTCACTGAAGATAGAAAGTAAGGAAAGTAGACAAGCCTTGGAAAGGAGGAGACCTGCCTCTTCACATGCGCCCCCTCACATCGCCCTAAGAAGGGCTTTCAGAGGGAGCCTGTCTTTGCTGGGGAGGGCCCAGGAGCCACGGGAGCCCGGCCTTCCACCCTCACTTCCTCCCCACACCAGAGCGCCTGAGCAAGGACTTCCCTGGCCTTGGGGGAGGGTTGCTGCTGCCCCCCTGCCCTGTCGTTCCTGGAAAGGACTGCAGAGCTTTGATGTTGGGTCAGAGAGGGTGGGGAAGAGGCCTCTGACCACTCAAAGGGGGAGGCAGGAGCAAGAGGTGGAAAGCGACTCCCTAAGACCTACAGAGGCTGGATCTTAGCTCACTTCCCACATGGAGCTCCGCTCTTGCTTTATTGTTTCATGGAAACTTCATTTATTTGTCTCCTACAGTTAGACTAGAAGAAGGGATGGGGGGCGGGGGATAGTGCTGTCTGTATTTTAAAAGAATACTAATACAATCAAGATACAAATATGACAGTATTTCTGTCTTAAGAAATTACAACCCCCTCTTTCTCCTTTTCTTCTGCGTTACCTTTTCCTGGTGCAGTGATTAAGACCACAGACACTGGAGCGCCACGATCCTTAGTTGTGTGACTGAAGGCAGATTGCCTCTTTATTTCCTCATTTGCAAATTTGGAAAAATAGCACCAACCTCCTAGGGGGTGCTTATCGCAGTGCCTAGCGCTTGCTTAGCATTCAACCATGGCTTGTTATGATCATCATTGTCTCCACTTCTCCAGCCTCCAGCACGTGCACATTACATGTAACTCCAGGTGTGTCGCGTGAAAACAGAAATGAGTGTCTTGTTAGGCAAACTGCTCTCTCCATGGAACAGGCACAGGAAATATTTTATGTGTTGGCGCATAAGCTTATATCCACTAATATGTCATCAATTCTGCCTCCCAGGAACTCACAGTCTAATCAGAAAGACAAGTAAGCAGACGGCCAGTGAGTGCTACCCACCATGGTAAGCCAAATGGATGGAGTGTTGCAAAAAGAGACCAGAGAGAGAGAGAGAGAGATCGAAAGGGGCTCCAACTGGGGCCGGGTCCTCAGGTGCTATTAGGAACTTGCCAGTCCGAGAAGCCTCAGAAGTCGGAAGTCGGTGCAGGTCCAGAGCACAGCGGGGGCCCACGGCGGGGGGCTGCATGGGGCCCATGGCAGGGGGCTGCGTGGGGCCGAGACTTGCAGAGCGCCTGCCTCCATGGAAATGGGAAGGTTCACGTTTCCTCGGGCCGGAGCATAAGCAGTCAGTACACCGTGCTGAGGCAAGCTGCAACTAAAGAAAGCGCTGATAATAATACTACTTCTTCACACTTCTATAGCACCTTTACAATTTACAAAGTATTTTTGTTCATATTTTCTCACTTGTCCTTTAAAAAACTACAGCGAGGTAGTCAGCCACGCTGCTCCTTTATCTCACCTTGAAAGAGGCGACACTGTGTGTGTGTGTTGGGGGGGTGGCCACAGACGCCCGCGCTGCAGGATCCCCTGGATGATTCTCAGTGGGCTCTCACTTCCTCCTGTCCCTTGGGCAGGTTGGATGCTGCAGAAAGATGCAAGCGGGCAGAGAAGGTGTAACCAGGGCCTGGGAACTTCTGATGAGAGCACCTCTGAAAGCAGTGCCCCGCCCCCCATGCCCACTGGGTTGGAGACTGTGCCTTTGTCCACGGCCACTTCTCCTTGAGTTCCCACACTTTGAAGGCACCCAGGAACCTTCAGCGTGTGCGACACAGACAGGCAGCTCTCCCCTCTCCCCAGCTCCATATAGAACACAACCGAGGGAAAAAACCCAAAGGTGCTTCTGTGTTTCTTCTCCAAAGCCGTACAAAGGATTTGCTTACTCTGGTTGTAAACCCACTTTATCCCTGTACCCTTTATGCAAAAGACCCCAAACCCTCCGCCTTCCGTGGTTTTAGAATCCTTTCCTCTTATCAAGGAACCAGGAGTCTGTAAACAGGGAAGGTGGAATAAGGAAAACCAGCCACACCTTTCCCTTCAAAGGTAATTAAGCTCATTTCCTTCGTGTTCAGCCTATTGACATGCCTAAGCAGCACTCCCTTCTGTACCTCTCCAGGGTGCTTCCAGTGACTAGGACAGAATCTGTGACCGCAGGTCCAAGGCACAGGTCATTGTAGGAAGCGGGCTAGAGCACACACGGGGGCACTGGCACCCCACCCCAGCGACTGCAAGCTGGGTGGGAGCCCAAGTCTTACTGCGGTCGGGTCAGCAGCTGTCAGAGGAGAGCCTTCCCCTCCGGCTGCGGCATAATCTCATGTGAGGGGGGTGTCCGTGTTCACTGCTGCAAACCTGGGTGACCCTCGCCAGCAGTTCGCGATCAGTGGGAAAAGTGCTCTTTGGAGATTTTTCAGCTTTTTTTTTTCCTTGATAAGGTACAGGCTTGCATGTCACAACTCCTTCAGCAAACAATTGTTAAAAACCTGTGTACCAACCGCTTTTAAAGGAATTTATTTATGACACAGTCTCTGCACTCAAGGAACTCACAGCGTGGGGCTAAGGGAGGGGAGAGGAAGTCGACAAAGTAAGGAAATGTAATATTGTTTGGTACGTGCGCTGATAAAAATAAGCCCAGGTTTTGGTGGCAGAAGGAGGAAAAGAGGGAAAAGCCTGGTGGGAAGTGGTTTCTGATTAGGAGTCGGCCGTGTCAAGGGAGAGGAAAGGACCGGAAGGGCATCCCAGGTGGTGGGCGCAGCCCGTGCTAAGGCGGAGAGGCGGCAGAAGCCGGTGGTTGTGGAATTAGGAGAATCTGTGCACTGAGAACAGAGCATCATCCGAATGCTGTCCTCTGCTCCCGCAGGGCCTCATCTTTGTAAGATCGCTCTGACCATCACGGTGGAACCTAGTTTGTATTTGTGTCCCCGCAAATCCACTTGGAGCCTCTCTGAGATCGGCCCCTGAGGTGATAGAGCAGTGGGCCTGCAGACAGGTGTTCCGGAAACCTCTTACTAACAGCCTGACCTCAAGCAGTTCTGCAACTCTTCTGTGCAGTGGAGATTCGGTGACTAACTCGGCCAGCATTCTCTCAGTAGCTACCAGTACCCGGAACCATGGTGGTTTGTAAAGATAGAGAAGAGAATATACCCGACGTTAACTTCTGCCCTGGTGAAGCTGACAGGGAGTTCAGTAGAGATAATCATTTCTGCACTAAAACCTTTAAAGACCAAAACAGATGAGGCACATTTGCTATGGAAAGCGTAAGGCGTTGTAAAAGTGGAAGCTCATTGGCCACTCCCTGGTCTGTGACAAACGTCCCTGAGGCCGGGGAGTCCCTGATCCCCACCCCACTCGCAGAAGTTGATGAAATACCTCCATCAGCTGCAGAGTACTTTCAGGAAGGCTAGGAAACCAGGAGGTCCTGGGTGTACTTGACCAGAGCTTCCCACAAGCACATTGAAGAATTTATAGAAGAAATCGGAAGTGACCTATTGGCTGTGGGAGGGCTTGCACCGCTTTACCCCTTGGGTCCAGGGAAGCTAGAGGCGGCTCCTAAAGGCAGCATTTCCCAAGGCCACGTGATTGTGAGGGGGAAATGCATCTTCTGCCATCCCATCTGGACACCATCCGAATACCAAAGCCATGTTCATAAATGCCAGCGGAGACCCCTTCGGTGTTCGGCGCATCAGCCCGTTTGCACTACAAAGCCCGTTTGTGGTGACAGATCAACGGCAGGACCGTGGCGGCCTCCTGTCTGGCTTCAGAAGGAGCACATGCACTCTGTATCCTAGGCAACACCAGTGCTATAGGAAAATTGTAGAAGTGTAAATTGAGAGTCATTTTACCTTTCATTAAGAACAGTTTGTGACCCAGACACCAAACTCAGACTCATAGAATCTACTGACTTGGAGGGGCCTGCGGGGTTACTGAGAGTCTGGCCCAACCTCTCGTTGCCTAGATGAGGAAACTGAAGCTGGAGGAGGCAAATTGGCTATCTCACGGCCTCTTGGATTCTCAGAAGCTGAGTAAGAGTAGAATCCAGATTTCTTAACTGGCTGTTATCTCCAAGTGTGTTTGCTCTCTGGGAAAAGATTAACATCTCCCCGGGGTGATTCATAAAGGGAAGCAAGAGTAAGTAGTTTAGGGTGATATGATGTTTGAAGCACTAGAACCACACAACCCTTCCTCGATGCCTTCAGTACTATTCTCCCCAATTAACAGGGAAACCGAGGTATAGAGCAGGTCACCAGCTTGCTCAAGGGCAGGTACAGGAAGAAGAAAGGACCAGAAGGGCATTCCAGGTGGTGTGCGCAGCACATGCAAAGGCCGAGAGGCGGCAGCTGGTTTGCTGTGGAATTCGGTGAATCTGCACACCCAGGACACCGGGTGCTAAAGGAAGCATCATCCGCCTGTGGTTTGGCTGCTCCCGTTGAGGCCTCATGTTTGTGAGATTGCTCCTGAACCCAGTTTTGTGGAGCCTAGTTTTCATTTTGTCTACACAAATCCATTTTGCAGCTGCAGATCCAGAGGCAGGATCGAAACTAGTTAAGTGGAAGAGCCGGAACTCCTACCTAGGCGTTCAGGCTCCAGAGTTGTGTTTGTGACCACGTAGGTACTGCACTGCTTGGCCTCCGGGCAGACTCCACAGCTCATAGGAGGACGGGCCCAGTGTTTCTCACGCCCTCTGGGTGTTTAGTCAGTTTAGAGAAGTCAGCACTTGACGACAATTTACCTAAACTCCCGTTTTTTGTCTCTGTGGGCCCAGAGGTATGGAAAGATCAGGTATCAGATATGGAGCCCAGACAAAGGTCTGTGGGTGAGTCACTTTGAACTGATTCAGGCCCAGTGTGGGCCCTCGGAGAGCTTTTACTATAAAATTCACCTGGGTTACTTATTCTCACTCGCAGTCACAGCTTCATGTTTAGTCCAGGGCTGTGGGGCTGAGCCTGACTCCCTGGGATCTCTCTGCCATCAGTGGGACAGAACGCACATATATATACATGTGTACACACACACACACACACACACACACACACAGTCATAAGGAGCTGTAACAGCAGGGAGTCCCATGTCCTCACCCAGAAAGTATGTTTTCAAAAACAAGTCAACCGAATTTTCTGAGGGAACAGGGACCGTGGTGATGCGTCACTACAGCCTTCAGGACAATTAGTAATCGTTCTCTACACTTGCCGTAGGCAAACAACTGTTACTATGTTTTCAAATGCAGAGGGCACACACTAAGGCCGTATTTTTGGTAAACGAAAACCCACAGGACTTGGACCAGGAATTCTTGGCTTTAAAAAAATGTTTAAAGACCATTTTTCTTTCTCAGAGTTGTTTAACTCTTCTGTGAACCCTTCATCCACCATTTTAAACCATGACATCACCTGGAACCTCTGGTGAGGTGGTTTGCAGAATATAAACGTGAAGACGTGAGCTCCTTCATACACGGCAGATTCCTCTTGTCGTCGGCAGTGATGATAAACATAGATCACTACACTCTCGTGACACCTGGGTGCTGCGCTGGCTTAACCACTCTGGGGTCCGAAGTCTCTTAATTTATCCTCTTCTCTGCCAAGAAGAGCAGCAGCGGCCCAAGCGCAGGCCTTCCTCACCTGGGTATCAGTCATGTTCTTTGAAAAGCTGAGAAGGAACCGTGGAGGATGCTGAAAGCGGTGGCTCCTCTGCGCTGGTATCGGACAAGTCAGTGGAATCAGAACAAACAGCCTCTACTTCTGCGATCCCCGCCCGGAGGGCAGAACCAGGCATGGGCCCAGGCCCTATTATCCTGAACAGAATGTCAGGCGCAGGCCATATGGCAGCCCCAGCAGGTCATCTGGTAGAATCAGCCGATGCTCCAAAGACAGGCTGAGTCCTTTGGCGTCTTCACTCATCCCTCGGAACCCTGGGCCCTTCCTTTGTCTGGGGCAGCTCCTCTCCTGGAAGTCGAAGGGTAGCAGCGTGTCCCCCTCCGCTGGGACCACTCTCTGGAGGAGACAACCAAGGAAAAGGCTTTTAATTTCTCTTGTCGCTAGTTAGCCTTGAAAGCCCTTTGGCCCTCCATGAGAAAGCAACACATAGGTGTTCTCATCTCTGCCATCATTGGTTTTCTTTTGTGATCGTGGAAGTTCCTGTGTGTTGTGTGTTCACCAAGCAAGTCCTCATTTTTGTCTCTCAGGAAGTTAGTGTGTGGTGGCATCTGCCTGCATAGCAGATCCCCTCTGTCTTACGTTGTTTTCATTTTACGTGAAGACTGTTTCTAGGATGTTTTCGCTTTAAAATGTTACCTGATTTCAGCAAGGGTGGACAGGCCGAAACTTGTAGGCAGGTTGTCACTAGGATTTTGCTCCCCAGAGGTCAAATTCTGGGATCCCTGTCCAGATTTGCTTAGAATTTGGCGAAGACAGGTTAGATCCTGTTTCGTGTCCCTTCCTGCCCAGTTCCTTTTCAGTTCAATTTCCCTTTGAATTATTAATATTTGTCCAGAAGCATTGAAAATTCAGACTTAAAATGAAAATCTTCGGTAAGAGCTCCTTTAATTTTCAGAAAGCTCCTTTAAATAGACAGCTTTCCTCATGCATGCAAAATATAATTAAAATAAACACAAGTGACCTAACTTTGAGGAAAACATTGGTGATAAAAACAAGACAGTACTAAAGAACCCAGCAGCCTTTGGACTCCACGGCGTGCCCTGGCCTCCCTTCCGTGGTATCTGCTGCCACCTTTCTTTCTTTCTTTTCCACCAGAATGTAGCTGCAAGGGGAAAAAGTCTTATGAATGTATTCATACGGATTCCTGGCTTATATTACACTCTAACACTACTTACTTTATAACTGGAAAAAAGGCTATCAGCCAAAGAAAAGAATTTCCTATTGCAGAAACTCCAACATCAGCCAGCCAGCCATTAGGCAAGCTGATTTTTATTTTATTTTTGTTTGTTGGGTCGTGGGGAGCCAACTAGGCTTCCTTCTCTGCCAGCCCAGTGTGTCCTGCCCTTTAATCTCAGGAATGGGTCTACTTGCCTTTGTTCTGGGAGGGGACAGAAACCACTTCCTCCTTTGCCCTGGGTTGCCTGTCTCTTTCGCATCAAAGAGCACTTTGTTAGTGATGGGTTGGTGTGAAAAGAGGCATCTGTTGCTGATTGTGAGAACCTCTTGGCTTTGCAGCACCTGGAAACTCGTGGACGGGGAGCCAGTGAGGAGTGTGCCAGCGCTGTAGGAAAGCAGTGGGAGGCTCGGGACTCCAGATGTTCGGGGGGTGGTGGAGAGGTGCTCGTGATGGGGAACCTGTGCCGTGTTCCTTCACTTATTTCTTCGACTGTTCAGTAAATACTGACTAAGGGCCTCCAAGGTGCCAGACCCTGTGCCTGATGCTGGAGATAAAGAGGGTCAGGAAGATGTACTCTCTTCCTCAAGCAGCCCAGTTTGATAGAGCGAATGTAAAAATACGTAATGTCACTAGGAGGAAGTAGTAAGTTCTGTACGGAAGTGTTTACATGGTATCATAGTATGATCAGCCGTGCTGAGGGGAGCAGGGCGGCCAAGGAAGAGAGATTTGGGGTAGGAGGAAGAATGGAGAGGGGAGGTGTCCAGGGGCATTTTGAGCTGATGAGTAGACAGTTTCCAGGAAGGGCTTTTGAGAGGGAATAGTGTATACAGAAGGCACTGCTTTGAGATTACGGTGGGGAAGCATTGACTGTGGAAACAGAAGCTGGCAAGAAATCAGATTGTGGAAAACTGTAAATCTTGGAAATGAATTTGAACTTTTATCACATGAGTCTTTAGGAACCATGGTACCGTTTTTAGACAGGGAAATAACTCGACACTATTTCTGCTTTGGAACTGTCGTTCTGGTGGCTTTGTGGAGGATCAGGTGGAAGTCTAGGAAAGCAGGAACCAGATAAGAGTGGACTCTGGGGCAATGACAAGAAAGAATCAATAGGACATACTGATAGTTTGGAAGGAGAGGACAATGGAAAGGGAGTGATCTAGGGTGACACCCAAGTTTCAGGCTTATGTGACTATAAGTAGGATATCAAAAACATCAACAACAATATTAATAATGGTTGTAATTATTGGATCCTCACCAGGTGCAAAGGGTTTGGCCACGTGCTTTCCACAGACTATTTCATTGAAAAATTACAACATTAGTGCTATTATTAGACGGGAAAACTTGAGTCTTTGAGACGTGAAGTAACAGGCATGCCCAAGGCTCAGTGGTAGTGCATGAATTTGAACGCAGGCCCTCTGAGCTCAGAGCCTGTGCTGGCTGGGGAATTTAGCAGGAGGACATGTCGAGGTGAAATGTCTTAAATTCAGTTCTGCACATACCAGATTTAAATTGCCGATACTTACTGAGGTCAAAATATCTAGCAGAGAGCTGAACAGCTGGATCTGGAACTGAAGGATGCGGTCTGTGCTGGACATTGGGAGTTGGGGTTCCTCAGTTCACTGATGGTAGTGCAGGTGGTGGGTGTAATGTTGGGTGAAACTCAAAAGAGCCGGGATGAACCACGTGTCAGGGTACGTGTATTTGGGCGAGTTTGGAGAGGCTGCCGCAAAGGAATAACTAGAGAGAGAGAACAGTGAAAGTCAAAGGTACAGCTTCAAGATCTGCTGGAGGGACCAAGGGACCTCCTCTGATGGAGGAGGATTAAATTCCTCAGGGAAATGACAGAAGATTTAAAATGAGGATTGAGTTGGTTTGGGCGTTTACGTGTTGATGGGTAAGAGCAGAAGTTAGACTGACGTGGGTTAGTATTTTTTTAAGTGGGAAAACGGAGACAATGGGCTCGGACTCAAAGAAGCTGGAGCTGTTGTGAGAGACGGGGATAACGGAGGCAGCCTCAAGAACGGGGCGTGCTGTTTGTTTGGGGGGCACTGGAGATGCTGGAATGTAGGCAGAGGAGAAAGCACCTGAGAAGCAGTGGGGACTACACAAGGACCTTTACCCGAGTAGGTCGGGGAAGTAGGATTCTCCCTCCAGCCCTCGGAAGGGGATCGTAGATTCAGAGTGAAAACAATGTACCTACATTTGCAACTTACCTACCTTTATCACATGAAGAAACTCAAGCCAGAAAAGTGAAGTGACCTGTGTGTGGTCACACGCCAACCCTTGACACCAGACCTCCTGGTACCTGGGCTCTTTCCTCTCCTGCTGCCGTGGTCAGTGGACGCAGAAGAATCCCTGAGATGTTCCTCCTGGTTCTGAGTCCCAGGCCTCCAGAGCGGCTCTCCCTGCTCCTTCAGTGTGCACGCCCTGCCAGATTCGGATGTGTCAGCAGGGCTTCCGTCATTTCCTCAACATGCCATGGGGCCAAGTTTTGTGTGGTTAACTCTAAGGTGTCATTACCATAGCAGTGCTGGGAACCTCTGTCTCTCCTGAGCACCCAAGCTCCCAGAGGGAGGAAGGGTCTTGGAGTTAAGGGCCTTTCAGCCACCTCTCCTGGTCCAGAGTAAGGGAGGATATATCTGTTCATTCATGGCACCTGGTCCCCAAGCCTGTGTGCAGGAGAGGACTGTGGGGGTGGCAGTGGGGGTGGGGTGGGTGGCAGTAGAGGTTCCTTAAATGAGAGAGCCAGTGCTGTCCCAAGAGACCTCGTCAGTCGAGTCACTTGGTGAGCCTGGATGCAAGCAGCTGTGCACGCTGCTCAGAGGAGCCCTTGCCTCAGCTTTACTTACGAGCTTCCTGGAACCCGTGTGTATCTGGTGGTGGTGCATCGGCCGTTTCCACCTTCTTTCACACCAGAGGTTACGCTGTCGGCCTGGATGTCATGCCATCCATTCTCGTTAAATACTGATGTTGCGCACCGATTGCAATCCACGGCCTTACAGAGAACACACTGCCTAGAATTTAGACATGCGAAAGCTGTGGAAATATAAACCTCTCTTTTGTAGTGACCTGCAGTTACAACCCTCTCTTGGCAGGCTCTAAGGAATAGCAATTAACTTGTTATTGGCTCTCTTTTCAATCTGCCTAAACCCATCGTTTGCTCCTCTTCCATTTGATCGCGTGGGGCTATTGGGCGGTGGACCTGTAAGCCTTGTATTTCCAGGAGCTGCTGTTCCCATCGACTGCCGTGCGAACAATGCGCCCTGGAGCTTCATGGACTGTGGAGTGAATGGTGCCCCTCATGCTGCGGGTCTAGTTGTACCCCCATTCTCTCCTGTAGTTCACACCACCCTCAACTGAAAAAAAAAATGAATGCTGCCTTCTGGGAATAGGGTGTCCACCCTCCCTGGGTCTCCTGCCCTCTTTTGTTATTGTTGTTGTTTATTGAACAGCATTATATACATCTAAATTGGACAAGAGTCCAAAATGCTAGTCTTGCCTTGAGAGATTCAGCAGGGCTTTGGCGATTCAGAGCACGTGACTAGTTCTTTTGATTATTCCTTCCTTCACTGCTCATTTGCAGTTGTCTCAAGAACTGACAACTGTGAGAAATGCTTGCCCCTGGGGACTAAAGAGAAAGTTCTCCAGGCTCTGAAAAATCAGGAGGACTTAACCAGGCCAAAACTGGGAGAGAAGAAGGGCCACCCAGGAGGAGAGTAGAAGAAAAAGCTGGGTGGACGTAGGTGGCATGACAGGTTCTGGGTCCGATACAGAGCCAGGGTGCTGGAAGCCCAAGTGAAGACTGAAGGGGGAGACAGGACTCAGAACACGTAAGGCCACACTGCAGACATCTGGGCTGTCTCCTAAGAGCTCTGGGAAGCTATTGGATTATGAGATTATCTGAAGACACATTCTAAAAAGCGTAGTTCTCACTCCGTCTACAAAATGAATGGGAGGCAAGCAAGGGACAGACAGACAGGTAGGTAAAGGTCAGGAGAATGTGAGTTAAGGGAAGGCTGGGAAAGGAAGTGTTTTGAAAAACTGTGGACACTCAGCTGTTTGTAGAGCTATTGAGCAATTGCATGAGACAAGACTGTTTAATTTCGTTACCTGGAGGCCATCAGTGGCTTTACTGAAAGACCTTACTGAGAGAGGAGCGAAACAGGAAGTAGAATGAGTAGGAGGTGAGGAAATGACAACAGTGGTCGATGAAACTTTTCCAGTGTTTGTGAATGGAAGGAACGAGATGGGTGGTGGCTGCAGAGGTGCTGGGGGGCACTGGGCCTTTTTCACTCCCTTTTTTTTTTTTTTTTTTTTTTTTTAAGATGAGAGAGACTTGGCAAATTTAAGGGCTGGTGTATAGTATTTAATTAATGCAAAGTTATAGGATATTTAGAGAGAGAAAAGTACGGATTTTTTTCTGTTTCAGGAAAGACAGGATGGGTTGGAGTTTAAACACATAGAGAGGAGTTGGGGAATGAAATCTCTTAAAAAAGGAGAGAAGGAGGAAAAACTAGGTGAAGGTGCTGATAAGTTGATATATTTGGTAACAGGAGGGGCGTATGGAGGAAGTTACTGTCTGTAGCTTTTATTTTCTATGTGAAATAGCTGGGGGAGGGGGAGGGCAGGAAGAAGATTGCAGTAGCGTAAGGAGAGAGAACTGACGAGGGCCTTGAGGAAAATGGAAAATAATTAAACTTACCGATTTGGAGAGTGAGCAAATCTAATAGAAAAACATAGGATTCCTTGCAGAATTTTAGAGTGCTAGCTGTAGCCGGTGATATCGTGCTGTGACATCACTACCAAATTGCCCCAGCGTGTGGCTGTCTTCACAAGGGCTCAGCTGCCCTGGGACAGGTGCAGAAACTGAATGGCCAAGTTCACCCAGGGTAAGAACTTTGCAAGAAAGGCTGACACAGAGACAAAAGATGAGGGAATCCAAAGTATAGTCAAATGTATTATTTAAATGTGTGACTATGAACTATTACAGTTAAGATGTGTAAAATTGTCAAGATTCAGGAAGGCTATTCAATTGGAAAAAGCAGGGACATTTAGTAGAACAGCAGGTCCCGATGAGAAGGACAAGCAGTCGTGGTGAAAGTGGTCAGACAAGCAAGCTGGAAAAAACAAGAGATGGGCAGCAAAGCATGTCATGCTCAATGTTGTGATTTCGGAGGTGAAGAAGCCATGGCTGACAACAAGTCCCAGAGTGGGACCACGCACTGGGCCTGCCAAAGTCTTTGGAATGTCTTTCTCGGAGGAAGGGACTGGGAAGTTATCAGCTAAAAGAGAGGAAGAGAGGCAGAGCCTCAAGTAAGCAAAGATTTTTTTTTTTTCTAAGATCATGGAAGTCCTGGGTCTCGAAGAATCATTGGGAAACAGGGAGGACGGACACCACTTTCAGATCCAGGGGTACATGGAATATGAGAAGTGGTCTCTCCAGAAGAGAGCCGGGGGAGAGCTTTATAAGCAGCAAGTTCTTGGGCCTCGGGATAAAATCGGCTTACTCCATTTCCGAATTCTCATTTCCTGTGAATTAATGTTGCTTTCAGGGAGGCAAAGATTATAAACCAATTTCTCTATCTGGGATTCATTAATCTCAAATGTGGCCACTGTGCTGTAACCATAAAAAGAACTTGCATTAACCAACCCTATAAATTCTCCTGCTTGAAGAATCCCTTTTAGTATTTCTTTTAGTTTGGGTGTGCTAACAACAAATCTCTCTGTTTTTGTTTATCTTAAACATCTTTATTTTGCCTTCGTTGTTGAAAATATATTCACTGGTAATAGATTCTAAGCTGGAAATTTATTCTCTTTCAGCACTTTAAAAATGTCACTCTATGGTTTACTGGATTCCATTGTTTCTATTTATAAGTCAGCTGTCAGTATTGTTCTTCTTCGAAGGTGATATATCTTTCATCTTTTAACTTTTTTTGTCATTGTGTTTAGCATCTTGACTATGGTGTGTTTAAGTGTGTTTTTATTTGTATTTAGAAGTTCTTAGAGTTTCTTGAATGTATGACTTACGGTATTTTGTTAGTTTTGAAATAGGGTGCAGTCATTATCTTGTCAAATAGTGCTTCTGTCCACTCTCTCTCTCTCCTCTCTCTCTCCCTCTCTATTCTCAGGGATTCCAGGTTGGATATTTACAAAAGCTCCTGTGTGTCTCTTACTCTCTTACCTGGTTTTTTCCAGCCTTTTTTTGCTCTCCATGTTTCTGTCTGATAACCCATCTTCCAGATGACAAATCTTTTCTTCAGCTTCAAGAAATAGGTTGCTAAAAAAATCTATTACAAAGCTTTAGTTATTGTGTTTTTTAGTTGTATCATTTCCATTTAATTCTTTTAAAATAGGTTTCATTTCTCTGGTAAATTTTCCATCTTTTTTCTTGAACAAAATAAATAGTTATTTTTTTGAATCTATGTCAAATAACAGATTTACCCATGGGTCTATTTCTATTGTTTTTATTTTCTTTCTTAGTCTTAACTCTTAAAATGTCTGGTATTGCTAATTGAATATCGAGCATTTTATGTAAAAAAACATAGTCTCTGGATGATGCTATTGTTGTCTAGAGAAGATTCACTTTATGTTTTCTGCAAGTAGCTAGAGTAGGAGGTGATGACATTTATTCAATCTGGGACTTAGCTTACAGAAGATCAAGTTGGAGTTTTGTCAGGTTTGGCCTATGTCATGTTTGCCTCCTCTCCTTGGGGTATAGATCTTTAGAGACACAGATGAGAACCCTTAGACATTTACTAGAACCCTTTCCTGGTGGGTCCTCAACTTTAGACTGCCAGACTTTTGGCTTTTCTTTATAACTGCTCTTTCATCTGTGTACAGTTTAAGAATTGGCAAGTCCCATACTGTGAAATCAAGTGCCGAGTGTGGGGCCCCTTTCCTTCGACCACCCTCTCTCAAGGATCCTGCCACTCAGGGCCTGGCTGTCTTGGTAGCTCTCCACTCCTTCTGAGAGCTCTCCTCGTTGTATTGGGCTTTAACATCAGGGGTACATGGGAGAAGCTGATACAAGACCAAAAATGTCAAAATATCCTGAAGTATCTCTGTTCTTTGCTGAAAGCAATAACATAACATAGTTATGTTCTTTACTATAAGCTTGCACATAGGAAGGTGGCTCCCTCCTCCTCCTCGGAGGCATCTGTGTCTGTGAAGCTGTGCCTCAATCCCTCTAGCATTGTTATGATGGCATACATAAACAGTTTTGCAAATAGTTGTACAAGACGAAAGGGTAAACATTTCTCCTCCCCACCTTTTGTGTTTGCATTTTTGCCCCATAAGCTATAGCCATAATCAACATGATAACATTCACAAAAATTTCCTAGAGACTTACTGTGGACCAGGTTCTACGTTAGCTATCTTATATAGATTATCTCTTTTAATCCTTAGAAGAGCCTATGAGGCAGAAAATGTAATTATTTCTATTATACACTCGAGGAAACTGAAGCTGAAAGAGGTTAGGTGTACTCAAACCAAGTCCCAGAGCCAGGACGGAAGTGGCACACGTAAGCTTGAACCTGGATTATTCTAACCCCACGGCTACATTCTTTCCCAACATTTTGTCCTGCCTCTTAACTGGCCCTCTTTCAGCATAACTGCTTTCATGATTTTACAGAGCCCTAGAATTCTGAGATACTTCCTTAGTGAGGTAGGAGCTATGTAGTCTGAGGGGTTTACATGTAAATAAATCTCCTTCCTGATACTTTTCTCTCAGGTATTTCCAGATCCTTCCCTCCCTACTCAGCCTTACTTTGATATGTATTTTACATTAAATGCTTCCATTTATAATTTCTATGGCGAATCTAAAAGTAATTCTTTTAAAAAAAAAAAAAAGACTGTATTCAGGGATAGGAAGCAATTAGTGGTGAGGCTTTATTTTTGGAAGATGAGATTGACGGGGGGCGGGGTCTGAGGAGAAATTGCCTTCTGCCATGTCAGATGGATGAGTTATAGGAAATGATCACTCAGCCAGCAGCTTGGTGCTAGCCAGTGAGTCAGCAGTGAGTTCATCCTCAGCCTCATTACGGGAATCACAGGTAGCTGTGACAGACACTCTTCCTGGTGTGACCCCTCCCTGCCCTGCTCTCCTGGCATCAGGCTCTGCCCCGATGATGTGATCCATTCACTTCCCTGTCCTGGTGGAAGACCAGCACTGGTGGTCTTCCTGGTCTATCTGGTGGAATGCATAACACTGTCTCCTTGTTTTCAAGCAGTTATTTCTAAGTTTCTTCAGGACTAACTGGTGTCTCTTAATTTTTCCCCTGACACCCTGCAGAAACATCAGTGACTTTATTTCCAGAGAATGAAGTTTGGGGTTAAAGTCATAACAGAATTTGGTTTTTAGGGCAACATTTTGCATTTTCATGCTACTTCAACTCTGTAGGGCCTTTGTAAATGGCAAGACACTGTGGCAAAGCAAGACAGGAGGACGCTGCTTCAGGAGAAGTGACGGGTCAAAAGAGATCTTCTTGTCACGATGGAAAATAGGTGCATGTGGTGAGAGGACTAGAACCAAGTCATCATAGAGTTAGGATGGTAGCATTGTTGGTTTTTCTTTTTCACTTGTTTTTCTAGTTTTGATAAGGGCTCAAGTTGTAACATTTATTCTAAAAATAGTTCCTTAGTACTTTAAAATAACTATTCATTTGCGAAAAAGAAATTTGGCCAAACACCTTTAACATTTTACGACATCTTTTCCCCAGACCCTCCTCAGACTGTTTTGGTCAGCTTGGTCACGTGCGTGGTGTCCAGTAGGAAATAAGTGAGGAGGACTAACTTTGCTCAGGATCTGGATGTGCAAGGCATTTAGTTATTTTTCGTTTTGTGGAGAAGGTGGTACTATCCACATATTAGACATTAGAAAAAAAACCTAATGCTGAGAAAAATTAAAGGAACTTTGCTGGGTCAGTGAGCTAGTAAGTGGCGGAGTTCTTGCCAAGTCAGACTGCCAGAAAAAGCTCACACTCTTAACCCTGAGTACAGGGTGGCACTGCCCCGGATCCCGCTACCTTAGTGCTGGATGACTTACCCGTGAAGAAAAATTCTATCGCCATATTGTTCTCTCTTTTTTGTAAAACTAGGATTCTAAAACTCACATAGACCTGGCTGGTACTTTAGTGAGAAATAGAAATAGTGAAGTATTGCATGGGGTACTATGAGTCTGTGTGTTTAACATTTAGAAGATAAAAGAAGCATCCTAAGTACCTGTTTGAGTGGTTGGAATCCCCCAGAATTTGAAGTGATTCTTATCCTCTCCCCTAAAGTGAGTTTTGATAAGGGCTCCCCTAGTTTAGATACATGAAACTGAAGATAAGCCTTAATGTTTTCACTGTTCCATACAGTAGCTGTAAATGACTATTTTGGTTGAGGAAGGGGTGGTTTTATTGGAAAGTGGAGCATTTACAGTTTCACAAAAATGCCCAACCCGTTGGCTCAGTAAGGCCCTAATTTATTTTTTTTAATAAATGGATAGCATTTAAAGATTTAAAAATCAAATTGACACCTAATAGTGTACAGTTAATGCTGTAAGCTTTGTTGAGATATTGACAGAACATACTACACATATGTAAATGTACAATTTGATAAAATTTAACATATGCGTACACCTGTGAAACACCACTTCAATAAAAATAATGAGTGTATTCAATACCCCAGAGAGATGTTCTGTAACGCAATACTTTTGAAGACAAAAACCCATCATCTAATTTGATGAAAAGAGCCTGACCGGGGACTCAGGTGATGTGAGTCTGGACGCAGCTCTTTCCCTAAACAGCTTCATGGGTTTAGTGAGTCCCTTCATTTTTCCAGCCCTTAGTTTTCTCATCTGAAAAATGAGGAGGTTGGACTAGATGGTCCCTAAGGCCCCCTGTGGCTCTAAAGTTCAATAAAACTAAGAGGACAGGCGTACGTAGGGCATTGGTTTGCGTCCAAATGGTTTTATGTAAAAGTGTAGACATCCCCAGTGGCCTGGCGGCAGCTGTGCTTCTTCATCCCTGCCCTGCTTTGCTTGATTGATTGATCGTGAAATCATTTCATTTCTTTTAATTCCCTTTCACCCTGATTCAAGGTCATTCATGTCATTGCTTCCGCATTGATATTACTAAGCTTAAGGGACTGTTCTACTTAAGAATTTAGGGCTCAGGCTTGAGTAATGCTGGGAACTTGGCAATGCCTTAAGCAAAGATCAGATGAGGGGTGAAAGGACCCTCAGCTCCCCAGAGATTTGCAAGGCAGCCTGGGCATTTTGTGAGGGGCAGAGGCGAGCTCTACTGGATGTATTTCAGGGCTGGGGGCAGGGAAGCAGATTGGAGTTTAATTAAAATTCTAATCCTAACATTGCCCATCTTCTTGCCAAGTCAGCGGCCAGCATTTCTGTTTGTGGTTCTGGGGATTTTGCTGTGATGACATACATAGTTACCTCAAAAACTCTTGCAGATTTCCCTAGAACGTCCATATGCCCAGCAGGTGCTTTAGTCAGGACTGGCCTGCTGCCATCTTTTGCCCGTGTTTTCAGAGATACCGCCTTCACCACGGCCAGGGCTCCTGGTGGGAGGAGGGCATTGGAGAGAGCTGGTGGCGAAAACTGAGCTGATTACAAATAAGAAAACAGGTTCATCACAGCATAGAGGTCTTTTCAAATGTTCGTTTTCTAGGTAGCTAAGTGGGATTCCTGAGGAGGGGCTGCTCCGACTTGACGGTGGCCCACCATGAGGTTCTTCCTGCTTTGTGCCTACATGCTGCTCCTGCTGACCTCCCAGTTGCGGGCGGTCAGCTTTCCCGAAGATGATGAGCCCCTCAATACTGTTGACTATCACTGTAAGTAATCCCAAGAACATTCTCCTTTTCCAAGAAGGAAGATTTTTCTGGTTTTGATTTCTCTAAGCATATTTGTTTTTAGAAAGATATATGTTGAGGATATTCATTTATCCCCAATTGTGTTTGGAGAAAATGGGACAATTTTGTTGGATGCTCCTCTAAAGCAGCCCACAAATAGTTTATATATTTTCAGTTAAAAGAAAAAGACCATTTGCTGGCATTTACCATTTCTTATTCATTTATATTCAAGATCCAAAGAGAGGAATTTGGTTAAAACCCTTCTACAACCAGTATATACAGTTAATCAATGCCGTATATTGATTCTGTAGCTCCATAATCCTGACTGATGGTTTCACCCATTTTTACTTGCAGATTCAAGGCAATATCCGGTTTTTAGAGGACGCCCTTCAGGCAATGAATCGCAGCACAGGCTGGACTTTCAGCTGATGCTGAAAATTCGAGACACACTTTATATTGCTGGCAGGTAATTTTCCTCTCATTGGTTTATTAGATTAAAATTCTTTTCTCTTGTGGTGCTTGCATTAATGTGTCTAGTTCATGAAAAACTAATATGTGATTGTGATCAAAAATCGCAAGTAGCCAAAATTATTCACAGAGAAGAGTCAGTGTTGTGTACCAGGAACAAAATGCGGAGCAAAACCCTTCCACGGTGCGGTTTTATTACTGCCATCAAGAAAGGATACATTGCTCTTTATTCCTAAAGCGGCAGGGGAAAATAATCTTTTTTATTCTTTTTTAACTTGGAATTATTCGAGCAAATATTAGAAGTATGCCTATGCTAATACAAGCAGCGGTTTGACCCACGCCTGGAGAGAAGAGCTTTCTTTGCTCCCTAGCCATAGTGATATATAAAAGCTTCTCACTAATGAAAAAGTACCCTTTGTTGACTTTGCTGGAGACAGAGAAAATCCAAATGATCTCTAAGACACAATAAAAGCAGATCTGTGAAAATAAAATAAGAAACAGCTTAACATTTTTATGCATTCACGTGATATGACTTACTGCCTTGCTTCCAACAGGGATCAAGTTTATACAGTAAACTTAAATGAAATCCCCAAAACAGAAGTAATACCGACCAAGGTAAGCTAGTGTGGTTGGCCAATTTTTTTACATTCCCTCAGAACTTGGAAAATGCCCCCCTCCCCTGAATTTTCATAGTTAAAAATCGGACTTTGGTGTTGCTTGATTAATGCAGAAGCTGACGTGGCGGTCAAGGCAACAGGATCGAGAAAACTGTGCAATGAAAGGCAAACACAAAGTGAGTAAAGCCGACAGGTGCCCACCACCTTCATTCTTTCTGTGGTCTTGACCTTACAATGTCAGCACATGGAACGTCTAACACCAATGTCACTATTACCTTCTTTAGGATGAATGCCACAACTTTATTAAAGTATTTGTTCCAAGAAACGATGAGATGGTTTTTGTGTGTGGCACCAATGCATTTAATCCCATGTGTAGATACTATAGGGTAAGTATACTTTATATAATGTGCTTTTCTTCATTCATTTTTCTTCCTTTACTAGTATGCTATTAAAGTTGAACCCTTTCTACTGTAACCTAGTAATTTGTTTTATCTCTAACACTGTGGAAGAATAAAGACAGAATTCTTCAAATAGAATTTCAGTCCAAATAAAACAGTATTGCCTTCAAACAGGTACATTGAACAGATGTGACACCAGCTATTTATTTTTCTGTTGCAGTTGAATACCTTAGAGTATGATGGGGAAGAAATTAGTGGCCTGGCAAGATGCCCATTTGATGCCAGACAAACCAATGTTGCCCTTTTTGCTGGTAAGATCTTTTAGTGTAATGAATATAAATGATTAATGACATTGAAGGTGCAAAAGGAATTTAAAGGAAGAAAAAAGCTCAAAACTAAGATAGCTACCACAATATAGGTGTTTCAAAATCGAAAAGCTATGGAAAATTTTCCAAAGGAGAATTGAAAGTAAGCATATTACAGTATAGTATTCTGTCTGACCCTTGGTTCTGCTGTTAGCTAGGCCAGTGACCCTGAAGAAGTTGCTTAACTTTTTTGATGCTTAGATTCTTCAATTATAAAATTAAGTAATATTGTGGGCCAACCTTTACAGGCTGATTGTTAAGCACCAGGTTTAGCTTTACTTCTCTATACAGGGATAGCAGGCAAAAGCACTCCAGAGAGTATAACACACTACATAGGGCAACACACTGCAGGATCATTATGATTCTTTTACTCAAATTATAACTTTGGTTTCAGATGGGAAGCTGTATTCTGCCACAGTGGCTGACTTCTTGGCCAGTGATGCTGTTATTTATCGAAGCATGGGCGATGGATCTGCCCTTCGTACAATAAAATACGACTCCAAATGGATAAAAGGTACCTTTGAAGAGCAGTGTTATGGGCTCGCCGAGGGTAGTGGGGTGGCCAGGTGGGAGGGTCTGTGCATGACTTTATATCATTTATTTAGACCAAGTATAAGCTGCTTTGGTTGTGAACAGAGGCATTGACAGGGAATGAAGACACCGGTAGCCAAGGCAAGGAAGTAGATTCATCCAGGATTTTATGTTAGATGACCTCAAAAAAATGAAAAATACAAAAGAGATCCCAGTTCAGTGTGCCGCTTTGCCAGACTCTCAATGCACACAGTGTTCCTTGCCTGCTCTCGTCTACCTATCCTGAAAAGTCAACAGTGAGAATCAGTCAGGTCCTCTCTGCAGAATCATTTTATTCTTTGGAGTCTAGAATTCAAGATTAAAAAAAATTCTCAACGTAAGAGGTTTCCTTCTCTGGTTAAATAGATTAATGAATAAATCTGTTGAAACAAAGTCCTTTGCCTTAGTTCAGTTCCCAGTAGGCTTTTTACAGCCCATTAGCTGACATTAAAGACCCTGCCGTCCCTGGAGCTTCAAGTCACCCATGTCGGGACTCCTCAGACTCATTGGCGCATCGAAGTTCTCATTGGCTCGAATGCAGCTGTGTGACATCTGTCAGTCATGCCTCGCCGTCAGGGCTGTACACTAATTGAGTTACCCTTTCAGCACCAGTTTGTTTATAATTTTTCTTTCAGAGCCACACTTTCTTCATGCCATAGAATATGGAAACTATGTCTATTTCTTCTTTCGAGAAATTGCTGTGGAACATAATAACTTAGGCAAGGCAAGTATATGTGCCCGACTTGTATTGTGGACTTTCACTGCGTGGAATTGAGCCCACGGCGGCAGAGATGTGGTCTCTGCGTGTTCTCCAGCACTCACTGCATTTAGGGCCACGTCCAGAGCGGCGAGTAGCTTATCATGAGAATAATTGCTGAAAAACACCTCAACAATGACCTGAATGGGAACAGCAGCCTTGGACCTTGAGGCGGTTTCATTTTTCCAGTCTACGGAGAGTGCTCTCCAGGCACCCTTGAGCTTGGGATGCTTCTTTAACTCTTTAGCAGTCCATTGATAGTTTATTGTTTCTGTGTGTCAAAGGCAGGATGGAAGTAGAGGCCTCTGTTCAATTTTGAGTGCTTTGGTAAAAGCCCGTGAGAGTTTCAATTATTGCCACGCCAGGCTTAAGGATGGCACATTTCACTAGCAACAGGGGAAGTGAAGTGCAAGACAAAGTGCGGGAATGGTTTCTATTCAGCCAGACAGTTCATGGCTCCATTCTTGGGGAGCTTGTTTGGAAGAACAGGAAAATGGCCCTTTTTTGCTCAGAGGTAGATCTTGTTTACATTCTTAGTCTATAGATCCCTAGAAACAAGACTGCTAGATTCCTTTGAACCAGGTATAGCGGTAGCATGTTTTGTCCCTCCCACAAATAGCAGCTGCTGTTTTTCCTTCCCCCTCCATGGTCATAACCCTTGCCCTGCTTGGTCACGTGGGCAGGCTGTCTATTCCCGTGTGGCCCGCATATGTAAAAACGACATGGGCGGCTCCCAGCGGGTCCTGGAGAAGCACTGGACGTCATTCCTGAAGGCTCGGCTTAACTGCTCCGTCCCCGGAGACTCGTTTTTCTACTTTGATGTTCTGCAGTCGATTACAGACATAATACAAATCAATGGCATCCCCACTGTGGTTGGGGTGTTCACCACACAGCTCAACAGGTGAGAACCGATCCTGGGCACCGCAAACGACATTCTGTCAGTGCTTGTGGGACCCCCCAACAGGCCCGTTGTCGCCTGATGGTTTCCCCCCTTTGCAGCATTCCTGGTTCGGCAGTCTGTGCGTTTAGCATGGATGACATTGAGAAAGTATTCAAAGGACGATTTAAAGAACAGAAAACTCCAGATTCTGTTTGGACAGCAGTCCCGGAAGACAAAGTACCAAAGCCAAGGTAAGGAAAAATAAAAGGGTCTTTGTACCAAAGGTTTTTTGTCTTTAGCAAAAACCGTCTGGCCACTGGGAGCATCCGTCCTCAGAGAGCAGGCGGGGGCAATGCCCCACGCGGAGAAGGGCTCCCTGTGCAGCAAGGCAGACAGACGGACAGTCAGCATAACCCTGTGAGCAGGAGTGTGGAAAACCCGCTGGAGTCGGGGGAATACCGTTGCTCTTCGGGTTTCACTTACTCCTCTTTTACTCTTGACCTCTTCTTTCAGAATGGACACTTAACTTATTCCCTAGATACGATTTGCGATGCGGGGGGGAAAACACTGTTTTCTTTTCAGGCCTGGCTGTTGTGCAAAGCATGGCCTCGCTGAAGCTTATAAAACCTCCATTGACTTCCCGGATGAGACCCTGTCGTTCATCAAGTCCCACCCTCTGATGGACTCTGCCGTCCCGCCCATTGCAGAGGAGCCGTGGTTCACAAAGACTCGGATCAGGTGAGGCTGAGTGGAAGGGTGGCCCGCTCCCATCCAGTACCTCCCCTTCCTGCTGGCCTCTGGCTGACTCCGCTCGCCTCCTCCGGCAGGTACAGACTGACGGCCATCGCCGTCGACCACTCTGCCGGACCGCACCGGAACCACACTGTCATCTTCGTTGGCTCAGAAGCTGGCGTGGTACTTAAAATTTTGGCAAAGACCAGTTCTTTCTCTTTGAATGACAGCGTATTACTGGAAGAGATTGAAGCATACAACCATGCAAAGTAGGTATATTTTACGAGAATGCTCTTCAGCACTGCTCAAAAATTTCCGGAGTTTATTTCATCTAGTCATTTCCTTTCAGCCCTCTAAATTAACAGTGGTTTGGCATATTAGTGTTTTGGGGTTTTTTTTTTTCCTTCTTGCTGAAATAAATCCTGGGTTTGTTTTCTCCCTGAGTCTACTGGGGCTTGGAGGTGGGCAGTTGATGAGTTTAAAAATAATTCAGCCCTTTTATTTCACCTGTGGCAGTGGAGCGCAGTTTACCACCACCCTTCCTACCTTGCAGATAAATTTTGGGATACTACACACAGCTGACAGTTGCAGGCACACACACATACCCACACACAGAATACAATTTTTCCAACCATTGATATAAAAGATTATTTAGATCATTAAAACAAATAAATAGATGAGAGAAATTGAGCAAGAGACTAAGGAGAAATCCCAGAAACAGCTAGCACAGGAAGATTTAAATGTATTAAAACAGCCCTGGCTGGTATGGCTTAGTTGGTTGGAGCATCGTCCCTCAGGCTGGAGGGTCATGGGTTCGATTCCTGGTCAGGCACGTACAAGCAGACAACAGTCAGTGTTTCTCACATCGATGCTGCTCTCTCTTTTTAAAAAAAAATTTATTTTATTTTATTTTTTTAAGATTTTATTTATTTATTTTCAGAGCGAGGAGAAGGGAGGGAGAAAGAGCAATGTATGGTTGCCTCTCACATGGCCCTCACCGGGGACCTGGCCTGCAACCCAGGCATGTGCCCCGACTGGGAATCGAACCGGGACCCTCTGGTTCCCAGCCCGCGCTCAATCCACTGAGCTACACCAGCCGGGCTACTTATTTATTTTTAGAGAGATGGAAAGGGAGGGATAAAGAGAAGGAGAGAAACATCCATTGGTTGCCTCTCCACACCCCCAACTGGGGACCTGGCCTGCAACCCAGGCATGTGCCCTGACTGGGAGTCAAACCAGTGACCCTTTGATTTGTGGGATGATGCCCAACCCATTCAGCCACACCAGTCAGGGCTCTCTCCTTCTTTTTCTTCCTTCCTCCCTAAAAGCAATGGAAAAAAAATGTCCACAAGTAAGGATAAAAATAAAATAAATGCGTTAAAACGTTATCCTTTTCTCCCCCTGTAGTCCAACGTGGTCTTCACAAATATAATTTCTTTCAATCATCAGAATAGGAAAACAGTCTTAAAAAACATTTTATCCAGCCTAAAATTTAACTAACCATGCAGAGCAGTAGAAGATGAATCACATAATCATTACTTCCCAACTCTGTACTTGCCTGGTCTGCTACTGAGAACATTCCTTACGACCTCCCCAGCTCTCAGTCATTGCAAAAAGCAAACCCCACTTGCCTTGTATACTTCACGCAGCTTTTGACTTACTAAACGTATGGCTTCAAATGGTCCCCCACAATACAGGTGTAACGCTGAGAATGAGGAGGACAGAAAGGTCATCTCATTGCAGTTGGATAACGAGCATCACACTCTGTACGTGGCATTCTCCAGCTGCGTCATCCGCATCCCCCTCAGTCGCTGCGAGCGTTACGGATCCTGTAAAAAGTAAGCTGATGCTCTGGTCTTACCCAGGGTCTGGTGGTGCTAAGACCTTTGATGATGAGAACATCCAGGTTACGCTCTCTCTGCTTCTGTGCAGGTCTTGTATTGCGTCTCGGGACCCATACTGTGGCTGGTTGCTAAGCCAGGGGGCCTGTGGTAGAGTCACCCAAGGGATGTTGTAAGTACACTTTGTCACGTCAGCCAAGATCTCCGCTCTGCTCCCGTCCTCCTCACATCTCCAAAGCTAGAGATTGTAGGAAACGTCCAATAGTGCTACGTTTTTTTTTCCCCTTTTTTATTTTTCTGTCTTTCTCTCCGTTTTTCCTTTTGTTGTTGTTGTTGTTGAAGTAAATAAAGAAAGGGGAACTCTGGAGCTGTGGGAAGGAAGGGAGGTTGTAGACCGTATAATACCTGTGAGAAATAGGCAATTCTCTTCTGCTTTCTAAAACATTCCAGTCACAAAGCGTTGAACAGACGTACTCAACTTAGCCAGCTATGTTGAAATGTCCATTTTTTTCTCTGTGCCTGTTCTTACTACTAATCGATTTGTGTTTTTGGTTCTGCTCTGGTTGTCACTTGTGTTCCTATGAAGGCTGTTAACTGAAGACTTCTTTGCTTTCCATAACCACAGCGCTGGAGGATATGAACAGGACACCGAGCACGGCAACACGGCCCAGCTAGGGGACTGCCATGGTAAGACCGAATCTTCCTTGCCCTCCTGCCATTTCTTTTTGACCACATTTGCACGTGAACATTATTTTACAACCAGCCTTTTAATGACGCAGGACACATGCCACCTAGCATTTAACGTAAACTTCGCAAAAGCCGAGCTGTTTGGTCATGGGGATATAGTAGAGCAGAATCTTAACTTTTTTTTTTTTTTTCTTAGAGAATCTTACTTTTTTTTTCTTCACCATTTACAATTTTGTAGGAAATCTAGAGAAAGGTAGTCTAACCAGTAGATTAATCTTTTCATTTATAGTCTTTTCTTTTTGACTTTTTTAGTTAATTGGAACTCATACATTTTTGCTTTCTTTTGGTTACTTTTTACTGATTACTTGTTCCTTTAATTCTTTTAGAAATTTTGCCTACTTCAACTACACCAGATTACAAAATATTTGGCGGTCCAACATCTGGTTAGTTTTTTTAATTTTTTTGAATTAACGACCTTTTCTTTCCTTCAGTTCAGCATTTTCAGCCCCTCCCCCTCCTTTTGCGCAGTGTGGCAGCCCTTCATTTTTGTGCTTTGACTCATAATCCCACTGATGGCACCAAAGACTTTTTCCTGCTCAGTACTTCACCCCTCACCCCGTGGGGCATGTCAACAGTCCATCATTGGCCAAGGCACATCCTCTAAGGAAAAGCAAGTGGATTAACATAGAGCGCATTCCAGCTGCACGCGTCCACCGAGCTTTCTCCTCCCCCCTGTGCATTGTGAATGCTCCCTCTGGCCATCTACATTTAATGGATGGCAGGATTTCATTATTTCCCCCTTCCTCTCCTCACCTTTCCTCAGACGTAGTAAACAAATACACATTTCCCCAAAATGTGTATTTATACATTTTAGAGATCTTTTTTGAATGGTTTGCGGTAATCCTGGGAAACTTTGGCGTGTTGTGGTCTCAGTGGTGTGAAAAACCTGGTTGAGTAAAGCTGGTTTCTGATGTAGTAAGCTGCTCAGTGGGTTCCCCACACCCCTCTGTCTGTATCTGTTTTGGAGTCCTCATCTGACCATTACACCAAGCTGAATGGGGCTCGCTAGGGTTTTAACCTAAAATTATACGCTTACATTTTGAGGGAAAATATCAGTAGTAGACATGGTAAGAGGTTAAGTCACTCTCAGTCCTATTGCTGCTTCTAAAACTCACCAGCAGCTCATTCCTCAGGGGCAGGGTAGGGGGAAGGGGTGACCGATAGATCCTAATTGAGCTTGTAAAGGCCGTTGCTTTTGCACGAGTTGCTGCTAACTCTTTGGAAGAAACTCCCCGGGCATTTTGGAAGGCACAGGCAAGGTTCATCCCTGCTTCAGTGCTTTACCGTGGACAGTGAGCCCTCAGTGTAGTGAATAATCTACAGGTGGACGGGGACCCTGGCAAAGCAGGACGACAGAGGCAGAGCTGGTCCACTGGGTCCCAAAACAAGTGTTTACGCAGACTTACCAGCTGCTTTCTGATGAAGCTGCACATAGGCTCCCCATTGAAGGAATACAAGTCTCCCACCATCTATGGAAGTGCTTAAAAAATGTACACAACAAGAAATGAAATGATGTTGTCTCACAAAAGGATGAAAAAAAATAGTGATTAATCTATGGGATTAGAGTTAACTTTTCCACAAGTGTCATTGGTCACCACAGGGGCTTCCTTCCATAGGAGTGTTTTGAGTATTGTTAATTTTGAAATCTGCTTAATATAGCTTTATCATGAATGTTTAGTTTTTAGTTTTCCCTTGTGAGAAAAGGATTTGGTGTAGTCTCTGTGGCTGTGTTTTGATGAAATCTTGGAACAGGCTTTCTCAGGAAATTTAACTTCAATTGTACTTAATGCAACAGACCAGTCAGAAAAATCTGCTGACATGACCCACGTTAATAAAAATCTGTTTGCCACCACAGACATGGAGGTATCTTCATCTTCTGTTACCACAGCAAGTATCCCAGAAATCACACCTAAAGTGATTGATACCTGGAGACCTAAATTGACGAGCTCCCGGAAATTTGTAGTTCAAGATGACCCAAACACTTCTGATTTTACTGATCATTTATCAGGTATCCCAAAGGGTAAGGCCTCACCAGGGAAATCACCCCTCACTGAGTGGAAACCTGACTCCTACTGTCTCTGAGAAGCCCAAGGACTGAGGGCGCTCCACACACGAACCCCAAAGCAGCTGCTGCTCGCGTTCCCACCGCCTGCACCGGCCGCAGTCACTGGGTGTCCTTTTCTGTGAATGTACTGGAGTGAGTTCCTTAAAAGACAAGGGAGGTGAAAAGCTGTTCAAGAAAGCGTAGTAAAACAGCCATTCAGACAATCTAATCTGTTGATTTCTGTCTGAAGGAGCTGGACCAGACTTCTGGATATCAGCATTTCGAGGGTCACTCAGCCAGGGCAAAGAACAAAACCTGTTAATTACAGATACCCAGATAGCAGACGTTTTGCCACAGAGTCCTTCCCAGTCGTTTGTTTAGCTGTAGTTGAAATTGCATATGAGAAGGATACGTGAGGTGCTAAGTTGCTTGAATGCCACAAGTGATAAAACATTACAGTGTTTACCCAAAACTATTCTTTCCAACCCATAAGAAAAGCAGTTATAACATAGCTGCCTGTGGGGTGGGCTTATTACATGTATTTCTACAGCGGGGGGGGGGGGGGGGGGGGGGGGGATCTATTCTTCAGTGCTTATTAAACTATGGGATCAGGTTTCCAGTCAGTTTCTATGACAGTGCCTTGTCATTTATGTTTTACATCTGTTGATTTTGATTTTATATATTTCCATTGTAAACAATTTTATAATCATTCTTTCTGCTTTGTTTTGTTTTTTTTAGTAGTGCCATTTCTACTTTTCTTTCTTTGTCTTTCAAAATGGATTACATAGCCCTGGACACTGGTTAAAAACAACTAACATTCAAAGGCCTTAGTACTAACTTAAAGCAACCGAATCTTCAAAATCCCTCTGATTTACCTTAATCTGGGATAGCTGTGTTTATAGCATGTAACAGACCTGGATACCTCTTAAACTAACATTTCTTTGGGTGACTGTTAGATGTCTGTGGTTGCATTAAAAATTCCAGTAATTAAAACTAATTCACTCTTCTTCTAGTCTAACTTAAATATTTCTAAATATCTGAAGATACTTAAGTCATCTTGCTTAACTAATACAAAGTATTGTTTCCTTAGACTTTAGATTTCTTTCATAGCAGGCAATTCAAGGCTGCTTCGCCCCAAAATGGAATGGAAAAAAAATCAAAGCAAACACGAAAGTCTGTGTTTGTAGCTAACAATGACCAAGCAGATGCTTTTAGTTTGTGAACAAATTATGTGTTTTTATTCCAGTTAAGGTAGCAAAATTGTATTAGCATAATTATATTAGCATAATAGATATTTATGCCAATTCATACATTTCCCTAATCCTAGCCGCTGCCCTTTAATGCTGATTTATGAATTAGGAGGAAACCATGAGGTAAAACATTCTATGAGTTTAACACAGGTCATTTAGAAAATATACTCTTTTTAATTCTAATTTTTGGGGTAGAAACTCTTAACATTTTTGATGTTATATCACAACTATGTAAAAGGGGTTGGAGGAGAAAAGACAGAGAATTTAGATTAGTGGGAGGTTAGATTTATCCTAATCTCAGATGTCTCTGGGGATCCTATTGTGATGAAAGAAAAAAATATATGGAATTTTAGAGTCTCGCTGACCCTCCAAGCTCAGCATACAGACCATGTAAAGGTAGTGTCGGTGCAATGGGAGCCATGTGCTGGCTGATAGCGTTTTAAAAAGCACCTCAGTCAGACTCTTTCCCTGTGTCTGTTGCAGGTGTGCGATGGGAAGTCCAGTCGGGAGAGTCCAATCAGATGGTTCACATGAATGTGCTCATCACGTGTGTCTTTGCCGCGTTTGTTTTGGGTGCATTCATTGCAGGTGTGGCTGTATACTGCTATCGCGACATGTTCGTTCGGAAGAACAGAAAGATCCACAAAGACGCAGAATCTGCCCAGTCCTGCACAGACTCCAGTGGAAGTTTCGCCAAACTCAATGGTCTCTTTGACAGCCCGGTCAAGGAATATCAGCAGAATATTGATTCTCCCAAATTGTATAGTAACCTGCTAACCAATCGGAAAGAGCTGCCACCCGCTGGAGACACTAAGTCCATGGTAATGGACCATCGAGGCCAGCCTCCAGAGCTGGCCGCTCTCCCCACGCCCGAGTCCACACCTGTGCTGCACCAGAAGACCCTGCAGGCCATGAAGAGCCACTCGGACAAGGCCCATGGCCATGGATCTTCCAGGAAAGAAACCCCCCAGTTTTTCCCTTCCAGCCCTCCACCCCACTCCCCCTTAAGTCACGGGCACATCCCCAGTGCCATTGTGCTTCCTAATGCTACCCATGATTACAACACGTCTTTTTCAAACTCCAACGCTCACAAAGCTGAGAAAAAGCTTCAACACGTTGACCACCCTCTCACGAAGTCATCTAGTAAAAGAGATCACCGGCGTTCTGTGGATTCCAGAAATACCCTCAATGACCTCCTGAAGCATTTAAATGACCCAAATAGTAACCCCAAAGCCCTCATGGGAGACATCCAAATGGCCCACCAGACCCTGATGCTGGACCCCGTGGGACCGATGTCGGAGGTCCCGCCCAAGGTCCCTAACCGGGAGGCATCGCTCTACTCTCCTCCTTCAACTCTCCCCAGAAATAGCCCAACCAAGCGAGTGGACGTCCCCACCACCCCTGGAGTCCCAATGACTTCTCTGGAAAGACAAAGAGGCTACCACAAAAATTCCTCCCAGAGGCACTCCATATCTGCTATGCCTAAAAACTTAAACTCGCCAAATGGGGTGCTGTTGTCTAGACAGCCCAGCATGAACCGTGGCGGCTACATGCCCTCGCCCACGGGGGCAAAGGTGGACTACATTCAGGGAACACCGGTGAGTGTTCACCTGCAGCCTTCCCTCTCCAGACAGAGCAGCTACACCAGTAATGGCACCCTTCCTAGGACGGGGCTAAAGAGGACACCGTCCTTAAAACCTGACGTGCCACCAAAGCCTTCATTTGCTCCTCACACGACATCTGTCAGACCACTGAACAAATACACTTACTAGGCCTCACGTGTGCTATTCCCCATGTGGCTTTATCCTGTCCGTGTTCTTGAGAGGATGCTGTTGTAAGGGTACCTTAAGATAAGAGACTCAATTTGTCTTTTAAGAGAACCAAGTGGCCAAAGAAACTCTTTCTAGCTTTGGCAACATCAGAACTTGCCACGTGTAGCTACTGCAACAAGACTTCTGTGTACTTGCGTGAAAACAAAGGAAGGTGCTGGCCATTCCATTTCTTTTGTTTGAAGCTAAAGAGAGGGAGAGCCCCAAGGGGCTACCTCACCTCCCCGGTGTAAAGAGCTGATCCAGTACGCAGAAGAGTCTGTGAGCAAATACTTGAAAATGGGTTCAATTTAGACTGCCATTATGTGTGGTCTTCCCATTCAATGTGAACATTTTACTATGTATGCATTCACCTTGCCTCTTGCACAAGTGTCAAAAACAGTGGTAAATGTCTCAAAGAAACAAACCTGTAGGTTACCAAACAATTGGCTAAAAATTCAGTCTCTGACCCAAACTGTAGCATTTTTTCCGTGTGGGGCATTTTTTTTCATGCCACCAATGAACTGCGGTGCGTGTGTGTGTGTGTGCGTGTGTGTGCTGTGCCCACTAGGATTTGTATAGGTGCCCATTGCGTCTTTTTGTGCTTTGGAGTTGTTTACATGGAGCGTGACCGAGTAAGAGACAGAAGTACTTCCCACAGCAGTCCATTGGGTTCAGCTTTGAGAAAGAAATAAAATCAAGGCTGATGGGACCATCCATATGATTGACTTCTGGGGTCCCCAATGCCAGAATATAAGAGTTCTAAGTAATTGCGTGCTGCTATTCGTTAAAACTTTTATTACAGTCTTGCCAGCTTACGGAGGTAGAGAGGTTAAGAGGTATCCTTGATTTATCCCACAGTATTTTACAGTAGTAAAATTTACCTGTCCACTGTGAATCCAAGCCTGAGTCACTCTATTTAACCTTGGACACACTAATGCAGTTTTATTTTTACTGTGTTTGGTTTTTCCCATGTTGGTCAAATGTCTCTTCCTTTAACTCCTCCCACTGCCAAGATTTACATTAAAAAAAAAAAAGGCAAAAGAAGGAAATGTGAAAAGAATTGTAATTGGCTTACCAGACACTAGTCTATTAAAACCTAACAGTGGTGCAATCATGTCGTCTATGCTGTGTTACGTGAGACTTTTCTCCTAAGTCATGCAGGTAATGACAAAATACTGTAAATATTACATGTGAGTTTACCTGAATCTGTGCATTTTGTGCCTTATTCATGAGAATGATAGAAGTACTAAAATATGTCAAGTGTTTTCAGTATAGCACATCATTTACTGAGTGCCAGTTGTAAATGTTTTTCAACCAGCACCTGAAAAGACTTTTTAAAAAATCCTAACAAACGACCTAGAACAATCCATTGTAAAACAGTCCACCCAAATAGCAGCATTACGTCCTTTGCCATGGCAGACATTCCACTCCTGCTTTCCTAAGGATGCAGCGGCGATAATGTGAAGTCAAATGAGGGTTCCAGGGTCACGTGACACCTGCAGAAACCACGGCGTCCTGTATTCATAGCTTTGCAGAAGCCACTTACCGTTGTTGATGGGCAGCCCCAATGACCGTTTCAGCCAGTCTGCTGAGCATCACACCACGGTTCATTGGCCCCCATCTAGAAAGTCCCCAGGCAGAGGCGTGCTCCTGACTTAGTCAGACGAATCAGTTCAGCCGATTTCTTGTGATAATGCTGATGCTGTACATTACTTGGGGGAGGATGGGTGACAGAAGACCAGAGCGTTTTTATACAAAATGTAGAATACTGATACAGTTATTCTTTTCCTTTGAGAATATTGTTTTATAAAGAATGTGACTCCCTGAGGTCTCTGGAAGCTCAAAAGCTAGAACTTCTGTTCTTGAAACATTTCAGCTTTGCAACTAAAACATTACAGATTAATAATAAATTAAACCAACCAACGATAAACACTGCTCAGTCCACCGCCGACAAACGCGTTTGCGTTCACCTTCCCCGTGTTAATCCCGGCGAGCGGCAAACGGAACAGTAACTCTGTGTGGTCCCGGGTAACATTTTGTAACATTGTGCTGCCTTGTAGTTTGTAATGTGAGTTCTATCGGTATTTATGTTGAAATTTCTAACATGAAATCTAGTCTCTATCCTGTTAATTTAATTTTTAAATGCTTTATCCATTCGTGCAAAGGTAAACACAGATTGTATCTTTTTTAATGTTACGACATAAAAAGTAACCCGAAAGTGTGAAGTGGCTCTATACTGTTTTATAGAGTACTTTAACATGTATAGATATCTTGTAAACTTGTATTGTGGAAGTGTAAATAATATGTACTTTGGGTTTTTAACACCGCATGTAAAGTCAAAATAAATATATAAATCATTATATCCTGCCTTTTGATATTGAAGAGGTTTGTGATGTATCATATTTTCAAAATGTTTTTGAGTCAGTGCCAGTGAGAGTTTCTTTTTTTAAAAAAACTACCAAAATATTCTTATCTGGAATATTTGCTGCGCACCAGGGTTGCACCCCCATTCTCAGGAGGCTGGTGCTGATGGGCAGCCCCGAAACACTGAGAAACGGTTCCGAACCCCAGATGAACGGTGTTGCACCAACAGTCAATACTGCAGGCAGATACTAGTGGCACATGTGTCCACATATCTAGGTCAGACATGTTCAAAATGCATGATTTCTATTCCCACTTTTTTCAATGTCATTTTAAGTCCCCAAATCACAGCGGTATACCGAATTCCTATGAACATTTCCAGCTACTTGGAATGTGGCATTTCTCAATTCTATTGTTTTAACTGAATAGAACATATTAATAGACATCTTCCCCCAAATACTGACATGGAAGGTAAAATTACGATTCCATTTAGTAGTTCTCTTAGCATGGACTGAGTTGGTGGCTGCTGCCTCTGGCTCTTGTGGACCTTGATGGTGTCACATCACTTCTCAAAGAGACAATAGGGGTGTTTGTAGCAACCCCTGCCCTCTTGGGTCCAGCTGCTGCTCCTGGCCAAAGCGCCTCTGCATCTCCTCTGCGGCCACATTTCTTTTCCATGAGTCCCAGCAGCATCTCTGCAGAAGCAGAAGTTGCCCGATTCCCGTCTCGGTCCTAGTTTTCATTCACAGTGTTATCTAAGGAGTGCTGCGCTTCCTTGTTAGTTCATGGTAGTGGGGTCTTTTTTCATTCCTATCATGGCGTAGGCTAGAGAGGCAAGGAAGAGTTTGCAGGAATCCTTTCACGAAGGCAACACTGATGGAATGCGTACTTGCCCCTTTAAACAGCTACCACCACTCTTGCTGTGCAGGCAGCAAGGCCACGCCACTGGTCACGGAGCCTGACTGGCGTCCTGTGCCCTGCCGTCCGCAGCAGGAAGTCTGTGAGCCTGGCCCTGCTGCCGTGCCCGCGAGCAGGGTGGGAGGGCCTCCCTTTCACGGACTTGCAGAAGTCCATTTGTAACTCGGAATTCTAATGAATGAACAAAGAGATAAAGGAAATACGTCTTCATCGTTTCTTTCTGGGTTCTTGAGCATTGAAATCTCTTATTTACATTTTCTATTTCTATTAAACTGGTGTTTATTATACTTTATGGCCATTAGACCAGTTTTCCTGGGTTCTTTAATTTCTTTTTTCTCCTTAAAAAGTACATCTTTCTCTTCTCCCCTGATAGACAAGACTTAATCTTTTTCAATTATGGACATCTTTGATGATAATGCTACAGACTGAGCTGAATCTTACTTTTCAGGAGATTTCCAGACCCCTAAAACTATGAATCTTCAAGATAAATACTGTGGTATCATTTAAGAGAAGGAGCTTTTCATAAGGAAGACATTGTAAAGGCATAAATTAATTAACCAGGAGAGACCACCTGTTCTCTGGGTCCAGAAATTCCATTGATTAGGCATCTAAGTCACTCTGGAGTGTGGCAATTTTGAAGCCAGGTGGCACACTTGAGGAGCTGGTGCGGGCTAAGAAGAAAGGGCATCTCCCATGCAAAGCAGGGACCTGACGGCCAAGGTGCTGGCCAGGTGCCCGAAGGACTGACCTTCCTGCCCTCTGAGAGAGGCCAGCTTTCTCCCCTCCCTGCCCAGCTCGTCTCCATCCTCCTTGTCAGAGGAGTGGGCAAAGAAAAAGTCCGGAATAGCCCTGCTAGTCCAGGCCTGGGAGCTGGGTTCTAATCCTGACTCCCTCACTCATAAAGCAACTTTGTGGCACTATACGTCTCTCGACTTCAGTTTTCTCATTTCTGAAAAGAGATGGTTTGACATCCATATCTCTGACAGTTTTATGTTACCTGTCAGCTATATAATTCTATTACCTATTTTATGAATGCTATGCTTAAATATTACTCCTTCAAAAGCTTAGTTTGTAGACTTTTTATGGGTGTGTGAGGTCTGTGCCTGTTAGATGTGAGATATATGTGAAATTAGCAATAAAATGAGGCATGATAAACAATGCACTTGAAGCCATTTAGCTTGGGTCTCTATTTGGTGTTTACCGTTTTTGCACATATACCATGCAAAACAAATCTCTGCCAACGTTGCATTCTTTATCAGAGAGGTGTGATACCATAAACAGGAAGAACTGGACCAATAATAAAATCAAACTTTAATTCACATGGGATTCAGGGTGAGGGGATGGGAGTGATCAAATCCTGGATGTAAATCAAGTGGAATTTACACATAAAGGAAAAGAAACTACTTTTAGATGCTGTCCCATGATATGATTCTTTTTAAAATTAGGTTTTGATTGCTGGCTGGTAACTCTCTTTGTCACATGCAGTTTGGTTCATCTTAGCCTGTTAGGCTGGGTTTAAGTGATGGAAAGTGTGAAACCATGACACTTGTCACTATGCACCATTACATGTAACTGCTCTTCATTTGGGAGAGGGGGACCCGCCTGATGCTGCCGTAGAGATGGACCTGAGGCCAGTTAGAGGGGCGGTAAGAAGGAAGATTTGTCAGTGTCGACGAGGCCTGTCCAGTGGAACCGTCTTTGCTGGTACAAATGTTCCCTACCTCTCCTGCTCAGTGTGGCAGGCACTAGCATGCACGGCTTCCGGGCACTTGGCGTGTAGACAGTGCCATCAAGGTGACACATACTGGACGGCGCTGGTCTGGAAGCCACTGCTGCTGCCACCACTGTCAGAGGCCAGGCTGCTGCTCCGAGTGCGGCAATCCCACGGGGAACCTGTCTCTGGTTAGCAGATGAGACGTGCTTTGTGCCTTTTGTTTATCTACCCTTTTGCCTCACGGACAGCTGGGCTCACAATCGATCACCAGTCAATCACAGATCTAGCTTGAGGTTTTGTTTTCTTTTCCTATTTAGAAACTGTGAGGAGCACATCCACTGGTACCTGGGAGAGGGTGACTACTTGGGTTGAGTGGACAGGCTTCTCTTAGGGTGTTTTGTTTTGTTTTGCTTTGAGATTCTGAGGCCTGTTCAGTTCATCTCCAACATGCTTTCTGTTGGAGAGAGACAAGATGTGTCATGCCCATTTTCAAGGTACAGAAACTGAAGTCCATCGGGGCTGCGATAACTATAAAAATACAGACGACAGCCGATTCAAAAATCAGGGCTAATTCACCTGTGCGCACACTCATGTCCTGTGCACCCGCCCACACACTCCATGAAAGGGCTGAACGAGAGAACATCAGTGAGTGTTCAGTCAGAAAGGATGGCCTCTCTCCAGCGCTTCATGTATAATGAGGAGACACAAAAAAGGTAGAATAATTATAGTATCCAGGGATATGTGCCAAACATCCAGGGAAAAATAAAACATCGAGTGAATCAGTCACATGCTGAGCCATCACAGTGAACATGCCAAATCAATGATTTGAAAAATCCGGGGACTGCATTGATGTGTAGGTTGAAAGCAACCAACGAGACTGGACGCCGTGATGTTAAAGAAGCTGACCTGACGTGTCCACGTTGTGCCCCTTGAAGTCTCTGGGCATCCTGCCGGATCTGCATGTGTGGACGGTCAGGGGAGAATTCACTTTATTTCTTGTGTTAGAATTTCTTCATATTGAGCTAGGCTTGCATATTGGGAGTTAAACACAGTTGTAATTTTTCCACTGCCCCCTATGGTTGGGTGAGCTGCAGGAGACAGACTTCATCTTAGAGGAGAATGTTTTCTGGTGGCTCGAGCTGCCTAGTCTTCTGTGAAGCGCAGAGGAAGCACCCAGAAAATGTCTGCTGAAGGAGCAAATTTGGTGACTGCCCCTCAGAGTTTTATGCTAAGTCAGACGGCCGGGCCAGCTGGGTACTTGCAACTGTTAGCACTAATAAGCCTACCAGAACCATACCTGCCCCGCTTCTTAGCGTGTGCAAAGCAGGTTCCCAAAATAAGAGGATTATAGAATTCTTTAAACATTCTGAAAGGGGCATTCCATGGGTTTGGGGGCAGCTTTAGAAAGTGTAGGAAATGGAACCCTTAGGGTACTTCTGCAGATTTGAAAACCTCAGGCGTTAGTGAGCATTTGGGAACTGAGTTAGGCTCCAAAGTTCAATAACATCACACGCAGGCTAAGTGACAGGACCATTCACTAGTCTGAGCGATTGGGATGTTTGCCAGTCAGTGTGTAACCGTGGCAACTCATAACGTTAAAATCAAAACAAGGTTAAACCTGACTTGATGGCCTCTTCAGACTATCTAAATTAAGGCTGCCCCCTGAATAAGTCCATCTGAATTTCAGGACTAACTAAGCTATTATTTCCAACCCGCCTCCAGAGAGGTAGGAACCGCTAAATTCTTAATGTCTGCTTAATTTACGTAAATATCATAAACTTATTTAATGAAAATAGTAAAATACTAAAGAAAGTGATAGAATTCAAATTATTTTAAATGTAAGTTAATATACACATAGAAGAAATAGGGTCCAGAAAGAAGCACAAAAATATTAAAGCTGGTTATAATCATTAAAACTAATACTTTTTGAAAGTCTCCAAGTTTGATTCTAAATTTGTCAAAAGAAGGAAAATCCTGGCTTGACTTAGTTATTCGGTCTCAAGAAAAGTTGAACTCTGCTCACTGCTGAGAGCAAACTCCCCGAAGGTCTGCTTTTACTGAAAGGGAGCGGTCACTGATTATGACTGACCTGGAAGTCCCTAGGTTTCTGGAGGGTGTACACAGTGTATTCGGTGGGTTGTTTGTTTGTTTGTTCATTTGTTTGTCTTGCTGGAGATGTTGGGACTCAATGGATGAAATATGGAAATTTTAGAAATACCGAACGCAAGAAAGAGGTTTCTGAAGAACAGAACTGAACCCCAGACAGAGTAGCCAGGACAGGAGGCAGCCCCTGAGCAGGGAGTGGAGTAGGCGAGAGAGGGTCCTGGCTGGAGCTCATAGTGAGAAGCTGCCATCCATCAGCTCTGTCTTGTCCTGTCTCAAGGGGCAGAGACACAGAAACTCACAGCCCTCGTTTCTCCTTTATCTGCTCTTCCAGAATAACAGAAAGGAAGGAAGGAAGTGAATAGAGAGCAGGCAGGTCTGAGGACAATGAGATTGTTACGGTAATGAGAACCTGTGAAAGTATGAAATAATTAGTGGAGCGAAATCCTCTCCTGTGTGACAGCTTGCCAGCTAAGGCTGTCAGGGAAGCCACACACACCTTTCCAATATTCCTTTGGCTTCCTCGCCTCTCCCCACTTTAAAAAGTTAATTTTTTTGCCCTGGCTGGCGTAGCTCAGTGGATAGAGCGCAGGCTGGTAACCAAGGGTCCCGGTTCGATTCCCCGTCAGGGCACATGCCTGGGTTGTGGGCCGGGTCTCCAGTGAGGGCCATGTGAGAGGCAACCATACATTACTGTTTCTGTCCCTCTCTGTCTCCCTTCCTTCCCCTTTCTCTAAAAGTGAAAATAAAATCTTTAAAAAAAAAAGTTAATTTTTTCTAAAAAACAAACTTATAGGTGAATTTTTTCACTTTAAGTTCTCTCATTGAAGAAGTGATTTTGCCCCTCCTCCTACAGTTGTGTACCACCTGGAAGAGATTAAAGTCTTCTTTTATTCTTTTTTAAAATTATATTTTATTGATTATGTTATTACAGTTGTCCTGATTTTCTCCCTTTGCCCACCCTTCACCCAGCACCCCCAACTCTCTCAGGCAATCCCCACGCCATTGTTCATGTCCATGGGTCATACATATAAGTTCTCTGACTACTCCATTCCCTATACTGCACTTTACACCCCCATGGCTATTCTGTAACTACTTGTTTGTACTTCTTAATCCCCTCACCTCTTCACCCATTCACCCCACCCCTCCTATTAGAAACCATCAAAACGTTCTCCTTATCCAGAATTCTGTCTCTGCTCTTATTTGCTTAGTTTGTTTTTCAGATTCATTTGTTGATAGATTTGTATTTTTTGCCATTTTATTGTTCATACTTTTGATCTTCTTTTTCTTAAGTCCCTTTAACATTTTATATAATAATGGTTTGGTGATAATGAACTCCTTTAGTTTTTTCTTGTCTGGGAAGCTCTTTATCTGCCCTTCAATTCTAAATGATACCTTTGCTGGGTAGAGCAATCTTAGCTGTAGGTCCCCGATTTTCATGACTAAATATTACTTGCCAATCCATTCTAGCCTGCAAGGTTTCTTTTGAGAAATCAGCTGACAGTCTTATGGGAACTCCTCTGTAGGTAACTAACTCGTTTTCTCTTGCTGCCTGTAAGATTCTCTCTTTAATCTTTGGCATTTTAATTATGATGTGTCTTGGAGTGAGCCCTTTGTATCCATCTTGTTTGGGACTCTCTGTGCTTCCCAGACATGCATGTCTATTTTCTTCACCAAATTAGGGAAGTTTTCTTTCATTATTTTTTCAAATAGATTTCCAATTTCTTGCTCTTTCTCTTCTTCTGGAACCCCTATGATGAGAATGTTGGACCTCTTGAAGTTGTCCCAGAGGTTGCTTATACTATCCTGATTTGTTTGGATTCTCTGTTCTTCTTGTTGTTCCAAATGGGGTTGTTTTTTTTTTTAAGATTTTATTTATTTATTTTCAGAGAGAGGAGAAGGGAGGGAGAAAGAGCAATGTATGGTTGCCTCTCACATGGCCCTCATTGGGGACCTGGCCCGCAGCCCAGGCATGTGCCCCAACTGGGAATCGAACCAGGACCCTCTGGTTCCCAGCCCGCACTCAATCCACTGAGCTACACCAGCTGGGCTGGTTGTTTTTTGTTATGTTCCAAATCATTGATTTGATTCTCAGCTTCATCCACTCTACTGTTGTTTCCCTGTAAATTGTTCTTTATTTCAGTTAGTGTATCCTTCATTTCTGACTGGATCTTTTTTATGCTGTTGAGGTCCTCACTAAGTTCCTTGAGCATCCTTATAACCAGTGTTTTGAACTCTGCATCTGAAATTTTGCTTATCTCCATTTCATTTAGCTCTTTTTCTAGAGTTTTGATCTTTCAAGTTCTTTCATTTGGGCCATGTTTCTTTTTCTCCTTGTTTTGGCAGCCTCCCTGTGTTTGTTTCTATGTATTAGGTAGAGCTGATTTGACTCTGTGTCTTGTTAGCATGTCCTAACATAGTAGGTGTCCTGTAGGGTCCAGTGGCACAGCCTCCCCTATCACCCAAGCTGGGTACTTGAGGTGTGCCCTCAGTGTGGACTGAGTACACTCTCCTTTTATAATTGAGATGTGGTTGCTGTTGGCAGAGCAATGAAAGGGATTTACCCAGGCCAGTCACCTGCAAGGACTCGCTGTGACCAATCTCCACCCTCCATGGAGGATCAGCTGTGCAGGGGCAGGGTGGTAGTGCTCCGACAGGACAGGTAGTGCTATACCTGTCCACTGGGTACACTGGCCCTAGGGTTTCCCGGGTGGTGCAGGCCAAGGGCACCCTGCCTAGGTTATAAAGTAATCTGAGATGGCTGCTACTTGTGCTGGCCTTAGAGATTCCCAGGCAAAGCCAAGCTGTGAATCTAAGCTGGCTACTGCTAGGGCTGGGCCTGGACTTCAGTGAAGCCAGCTGTTGCTTGTTTGATAAGATTTACGAAGCATGAGCCAAGACCAGCTATTCATATGAAAAAGCAGCTTGGGTGGGCCCATACATAGGGTGGTGCAGTCTCTGGGGATCTTTGAGGCAGGTCAAACAGTGTTAACCAGAATGATGGAGTCTCAGATATGGCACCAGCTTACCAGCTACGTTGGGGGGAGGGTTTAGCAAAGGGACAATGACCTTTGCTTGCCTCGATGCCAGACACTTCAGTTTCTCCCTGTGTACCCCTGGTGTCTTTCAAGCTGCCAGCCTGGCGCTGGAGCTCAGAGGGAGTGAGTGTGAGTAGGTGAGTCCATATGTGTGTTCTTTAAGAGGAACTGCTTGGGGCTCCATTACTTTCTTCCACTGAATCAACCCCTACTGGTTTTTGCAGCCAGAAGTTGTAGGGACTTATCTTCCTGGCACTGGAACCCTGGGCTGAGTGGCCTGGTGTGGGGCTGGGACTCCTTGCTCCTGAGATATCCCTCCCAAAATTATACCCATCATACGTGGGTGTGGGACCAGCCCACTCCACATCTGCACCTCCTACCAGTCTGGATGGATGTGGTTTCTTTAATTGCGTAGTTGTCAGACTTCCATTCAACTTGATTTCTGATAGTCTGAGAGACGGTCGTTCTGTATTTTAGTTGTGATTTTGATGTGGTTGTGCAAAGAGATGAGCCATGTCTGCCTACGCCACTGTCTTGACTGGAAGTCCCCCAAAGACTTTTTTTTTTTTAGATCATCTTAACAAATAGCGAGCCAAAATGGACTTCAACTTCCATGTTGGCACTTAGGGGCCTAGCTGTATGTCATCGTATTTTTCTTCTGTTGGTGTTCCCACTGTTCTAACTTCATCAAGTGTCAACAGCCAAGACAATTCTATAGCAAGATCTTGTTCTCAGAAAATAAGCTCACGATGCAAATGGGAGAAAATTACCCTGCTTGTGTCTGGACTTGTGTCTCTTGGTTTTAGGTGAGTGGCCTACCACCAGGGAATGAAGAGATATCTAGAGGAAGAGTCCTTTTTCTTCTTTACAGATATCACCACAAGTGAATAACTTCACAGAGGCTACAAATGCCAAGTGCAGGAAGTCTTCACTTAACATTGTCGATAAGTTCGTTCTTAGAACTGCAGAGAAAAGACTCATAACAAAACCAATTTTATCATAGACTAATTGGTATAAACAAGAGTCCATTTTCTACAGCATCTAATCAACATTATAACGGAACAATGCTGAACAAAGTGGACTTACAGACCTGCTGTACCTCTTTGCCCATCTCTCTTGTGGTGAGAACATGGAGACAACCCACTTCTGGCCAGCAGAACCTGAGACAAAGTCTGGGAAGACATTGGGGAAGGTGCCATCCCTAACGGGAAGGGAGTCCGTGAGGAAAAGCTCTCTTCCGGTGGGTGGTGGTGAGTGACACCTGGTGCACGTCACGTGACAGCATCTGCCGTCTCAGCACCTGGAGGTGGCGTGGGAGGAAAGCCCACCTGCTGAGGATGCAAGAGCACAGAGATAGGAAGCCCTCCAATCCTTGATGACTATGTAGAGTTGCTTATCTCACCAAGTGGGAGCCCTTCATATGTTCTATTAAAAGAGAGATTCATGTTCTTATTGTCCCACTGCTGATCAGATATGGTTTCTTCCAGCAAAAGCATCTTACCTGACAGTCACTGACGTGCTCCACCCTGGTGGTTATCTCACAGTGGAGGGATGGCAGGGTAGAAATCTTCTCTCTCTTCTATCTACCCTTATATAATTTGTTCAATTATTAGTGGCTTTCAATTCTGGCTGCATATTAGAATCACCTGGGGAGCTTTTCAAAAATACCAATGCCTGGGCTACATCCCAGAACAATTAAATCAATTAAATCAGTATCTCTAGGGTGGACCTGGGCATTGGTATTTTTAAAGTGCTGTGTGCAAGGTTCTGATATGCAGCCAGAATTGAAAGGCCCTGCTCGATGTGTTGTCTTTCTTACTGTCATTCAAATGTTAGTGTATGTCTTTGTCATCTAAGACAGAAAAAACAACTTGTGTTAGTTTTCTGTTGTTGCGTAACAAATTAGCACAAATGTAGAGCCTTATCAGCACACAGTTCTCTAGGCCAGAGATGAGAGCAGGCTGGACTGGGTTCTCTGCTCGGGGTTTCACAAGCTGAACTCAAGGTCTCAGCAGAACTAGATTCTTATCTGGAGGTTCTGGGAAAGAATCTGCTTCCAACTCTTTCAGGCCGTTTGCGGAGTCCAGTTTCGGTTGTACGACAGAGGCCCCAGCTCCCTTGCTGCCTGTCGGCTGGAGCCACCCAGCTTCCAGAGGCTGCCAGTGTTCCTTAGCACGTGGCCCTCTGTATCTTTAAGCCAATGAGGGTGTAACAAATCCTTCTCATTCTTTGAATCTCTGACATTCCCTTCTGCTACGAGCCAGAGCAAACTTGCTGCTTTTACAGCACTCACTTCAGCATTTTAAATGATCACATCAGGTCCACAGCACCAGGCAACTTGGGGCTTTAAATATATTTGAAAACTCCCTTCACAGCAGTGCCTATATTAGTATTTGACTGATTAGTAGGGAATGGGAGCCTTGGAGGTCAGAGGACATCTTTAGAATTCTGTCTACCACCATATCCCCAAATGTAATGGCTAACAACAGTGGCTATTTATTGTCTC
>PVJI01005395.1:0-96905 GCA_004026765.1 Micronycteris hirsuta | reverse complement strand
ATTTTAATTGTCACAATAATTGATATAATAAGTTTCCGTGAACTCAAACTGTTGTTAAAAATTGACATATTGGAAATTTGCATACAGGGTTTCTATAAACTTGGGTGAGATAACTTTATAATCCTATAATTATGTGTTTGAGATTTAAAGCAGATATTACTATAATATTCATCAATTTGGAATGCGTAAAAACTTTTTTAAATAGAATTTTTTTAAGATTTTATTTATTTATTTATTTATTTATTTATTTTTAGAGAGGGGAAGGGAAGGAGAAAGAGAGGGAGAGAAACAGCAGTGTATGGTTGCCTCTCACATGGCCCTCACTGGGGACCTGGCCTGCAACCCAGGCATGTGCCCTGACTGAGAATCGAACCGGGACTCCCTGGTTCCCAGTCCATGCTCAATCCACTGAGCTACACCAGCCAGGGCATGGAATACATAAAAACTTTTAAAGTTTTTACATTTTGAAATTTTTCATACCTAGTACATGACAGAGAAGTGTTTGAAAAATATTAAGAATAGTCTTGGTTGTAGGTCTTTGCTTTTCATTATCTGGAATATTTTGTGCCAATTCCTTCTGGCTTGCAGTGTTTCTGTTGAGAAATCAACTGATAGCCTTATTAGTGCTCCCTTTTGTGTTACTTGGTGCTTCTCCCTTGCTGTCTTTAAGATTCTCTCTCCTTCTTTAACATTTGGCATTTTAACTATGATGTGTCTTAGAGTGGGCGTCTTTGGGTTCATCTTGATTGGGACCCTCTGTGCTTCCTGAACTTGCATGACTTTTCCTCTCCCCAAGTTAGGGGAGTTTTCTGTCACTATTTTTCTGAACAGGTTTTCTGGCCTTTGCTCCTTTTCTTCTCCTTCTGATATTTCTATGATGTGAATTTTGTTATGTTTCATGTTGTCCTGAAGTTCCCTTAAACAATCCTCATTCTTTTGAGCCCTTTTTTGTTTTGTTGCTCTGACTGGGTATTTCTTTCTACCTTGTATTCCATCTCACTGATTCGGTCCTCTGCTTTATCTAGCTTGCTTTTAATTCCTTCTAGTGTATTTTTTTCATTTCAGATAGTGTATTCATTTCTTCCAGGTACTTGTTTATAGTTTCTATGTCCTTTTTCATGCTGCTAGAGTGACCACTAAGTTCCTTGTAGTTGTTCCTGAGTTCCTCAAGCATCCTTGTAACTATTTTTTTTTAATTCTATGTCTGATAGATTGCTTGCCTCCATTTCATTTAGCTTTTTTTCAGGGGATTCCTCAATTCCTTTGATTGGGAGTTCTTTCTTTGTCTCCCTATTTTAGGTGACTCTTTTTGTTTGTTTCTGCATCTCAGGTCGTTCTGCTTTGCCTGAACTTCTGCGGTAGGAGTTCTGTGGGACTCAATGGTGAAGTATGTTTGATCTCCTGATCTGGATGTGCTATGGTTGCCTTCTATTCAGCTGATGTGGGCTCTCTCATTGTAGTTGGGCTTTGCTTACTGGTGGTTTATTCGTTGGTGGGTTCTCCTCTCCAGCTCTCTGACTAGGATTCATATCTCTCACCACATCTTGTATGCTGTTGTACAGGTGCTGGTTAGCAAAGCAATATTACCAGAAAATCAAACCTTCACCAGTATAAATGCCCCCCTACCACATCTGCAATATCAATAGCAATTGAGCAAAAATTAATAAAGGTGGAGAGAGATTAAGAATATTATAAGATAGGAAAAAGGGAATATAAGATGACTAAAGGAGAGGAAAGTGACTTAGTGGGAAGTTCATTGTAATCAAAACAGCATGGTACTGGTATAAGAACAGACACATAGATCAATGGAACAGAATAGAGAGCCCAGAAATAAACCCATGTCTCTATGGTCAATTAATATTTGACAAAGGGGACAGAAACATAAAATGGAGTAAAAATAGCCTCTTCAATACATGGTGGTTGAGAGATCTGGACAAGAACATGCAAAAAAAAAAAAAAAAAAATGAAACTGGACCACCAACTTATACCATACACAAAAAATAAATTCAAGGGAGATGAAAGAATTAAATATATGTCATAATACCATGAAAGTCCTAGTGGTAAACATAGGCCAAAAAATTTTAGATATACCATGTAGCAATATTTTTGCTGATACATCTTCTGGGGCAAGTGATATAATGGAAAGAATAAGTAAATGAGACTACATCAAATTTAAAAAGCCTCTTCATGACTAAAGAAAACATCAGCAAAATGAAAAGGGAACCAACCATATGGGAAAACATATTTTCCAATGATACTTTGGGCAAGGTTTGATCTCAAAAATATATGAAGAAATCACATGACTCCATACCAGGAAGACAAATAATCTAATTAAAAATGGGCAAAGTGAACAGACACTTCTTCAAGGAGGACATACAGATGGCCCATAGACATTTGAAAGGATGCTCAATATCACTAACTGTCAGAGAGATGCAAATTAAAACCACAATGAGATACAACCTCACTCCTGTCAGAATGGCCATCATTAATAAATCAACAATCAACAAGTGCTGGCAAAGATGTGGAGAAAAGGGAATCCTAGTGCACTGTTGGTGGGAATGCAAACTGGTGAAGCCACTGTGGAAAAACAGTATGGAATTTCCTCAGAACTAAAAATGGAACTGCCTTTTGACTAAGGAATTCTACTGCTGGGACTATACCCTAAGAATCCTGAAACACCAATTCAAAAGGACATATGCACCCCAATGTTCATAGCAGCACAATTCACAATAGCCAAGTGCTGAAAACAGCCTGAGTGCTCATCAGTAAATGAATGGATCAAAAAACCATGGTACATTTACATAATGGAATATACACAGCAGAAAGAAAAAAAGGAACACCTACTCTTTGCTACAGAATGGATGGAACTGGAGAATATTATGCTAAGTGAAATAAGCCAGGCGGTGAAAGACAAATACCATATGATCTCATCTATAAGCAGAACCTAATGAACAAAATAAATGTGCAAAATGGAACTAGAGACATGGAAATAAGGAACAAACTGACAGGAACCGGAAGGGGGGGAAGAGGCGGTAATGGGGGTAAGAAAGAGAAGGGTCAAGTCAAGGAGCATGTGTAAGGACCCGTGGACATGGACAACAGGGTGGGGATCGACTGTGGGAACGGGGTGTGGGTCAGGCAGAGATCAATAGGGAAAAATTGGGACAACTGTAATTGAAGAGCAATAAACAATTTTTTTTAATTAAAACTCAGATGTGCTTGAAAAAAATTGAATTATGTTAAAATAAAAAATAAAAATATTAAGAATAATAATGAAACCTTAAAGATGTGTGTTATGCTCTGTTTAGTCCAATATATACAAACATAAATATGAATGCATTCTCTCTCTCTCCCCTCTCTCCTTTCTGTCTGCATATAAATATCTCCAACTCTCCAGGTGAAAAAATATTTTATGAGAATGTATGAGATAGACAGGATCTACTGGAATATCTGTGTATTTGCAACACACATAAAAAAGTGATCCTGAATAATATATTCAGGATCCACATTAATGGGAACCATGAATAATTATGATGAATCTATATATGTACACAGATTGCCAGTATGCTGCTTAAGCTTTTGTTATTTAAATGAACAACTTTGTTCTATGTTACAATCTAAAATTCTAAAATAGCTCTAATGTAAAATTTAATTATTTCCAGCTATCAGAAGGTTTCAATAGTCTTCTATTTAATAAAATATATTTTTATGTAGCATACCAGCTAACTCCTTGAAAAGATATGAAATAACTTCATCAATGACATCATTATCCAAATCAAACAGTAATCTGCTGAGAACCAAAAATAAACAAATAAGAAATGTGATAAATTACAAAAATAGACACAGTCTTTCTTCTTTCCCTTTGGACTTGAACTGTGATGCTCTTCATAACAAGAGTTGGTGTCCGTTGTCCACCCTTGAATCTGGTTTAATGTTGGGAAGTGCAGTGGCTAGAAGCATGCAGTACAACGAGGGTGTGTACCACCTCTGAGAGTCTAGGGCAGTAATGTTCAACTGGTGTGCGGGAAGAATATTTAAAACATGCAATACCTAACTGTTTAGTCAGGGGCACTGACCTCTTTTCCCTTAGACTGTCAAATAAAAAAATGACAACAGTCAGTACAACAATAGCTGTCTGGTGTGAATTCCTGTCTTGAACCATTTACATATATGAGACATAATAGATTTGCATCTCATTGTTCATGTCCCATAATAAGTTTGTGCCTGATTAGTTAATTCTTGGAACCAATTAATTCTTTTATACAAGTATAGGAAGCTGATTTATTTTTAAAATAACATTGGAGCAAAAAAATTGTAGGTAATTACTGTTATTTTTTTTGTAACTCAATCAAAATTATATCTATCTTTTTTATCAGATCAGCAAAATTACTTTTAAAAAATTGGAGACAACTGTACTTGAACAACAAAATAACTTTTGAAAAACTGGAGCCAACTACAGTTGAACAACAATATAAAAAAGGAAAAATAAATAAAGTAAGTTAAACTCTCAAAGAAAGAAAGAAATTTGGGGATTTAGATTGGCCACTCAAAACAAGTAGACAGATTTTAACACAGGTGACAGAAAAGTACTCTTCATAAAAAAGGGATGTTTCACCAGCTTTATTTGTTCTAAGAGAAATTATCAATAGCTAGTGGTGCTTATATGTATAACCTCAAAAAATTTGTTTTGGTGTATCGCAGAATTTTAGTAATTAGTTTGTGTGCCATAACATGAAAACAATTGAAAACCTCTAGTCTAGAACAATACAAACCTTGTTGCTTTCACAACGCGCCCCGCCCTGCCCCACCCCGCCCCACCCCACCCCACTGACCCGTCCCTTCTCCACCCCTGCCCCTACTAACCACGTGAACGATCTCTGGCTGGCTGGCAGCTGGGAGATGAGAACAGTATGAGGCCAGTATGAACCGGCAATTCCTCATCTAACTTGATGGCTGATTGCTGATATTTGAGCGAACTCAGCTGATCACAGATGTAATCCACAGTTGAGTCTCAACCCAATTATCAGCCTATAGAATTATGTATTGTGTAAATGGTTGTTGTAAACCAGTAGGTCTTATGGTAGTGTATCACACAGTAATAGCTAACTGCTACAGGAAATGAACATGAGCCACAGAATAGTTTTCTTTAAATAAAGTAGTTTTAATGCCCAAGTCTCTATATTCACTAGCAAATGAGCAAATTATAATAATACTTATCGAATTTTACTAAGACCAAGAAAATGAAAGCAATCTTGGTAAGTAGCATCAAAGATACACATACTAATTGCAACTTATATTTTTCTGATTTCTTATTTACATAGTAAAATTCCCGTTAAAAACACATATTTCATCTCTCAGTAATGATCATTATGGTTCCTATTTTAGTAACTTACAAAGAATGTAATTATAAATAATATTGAAAATGCAGGTCCGTTTTTTTTTTTTTTTTGATGTAGGTAATGTTCAACTTTTATTTATAGCAAATGACAAAATCCTTTCTTCAGTTTAGATAACTCCACATAAGCAAATAGCAGATGTTGGAATAAAATAGCTGGTTCTAATTTTTACTGCTAGCAAACTATAAGATATTAGTCAATTCATTTATGTTGTTTTCCCATCCATGAACGGAAGAGAATGAAACCTCTGCTCACTAGCTTCAGAACATGGTTATTGAGATAAGCTGAGCTAGTTCATCTTAAAATACTTCATAAAACAGAAAGCACTATGTAAAGGCAAGGTGATATCACTGTTACATCAGGGGAATAGCCTTTTCTTCTGGGCCACATAAACAGAGAGAGACAGGAAAGAATGTTAGTCCCCAGTTAAAAATTAATCACTTTATTTTGAGAGATACAGAAAGTCCTTTCTTGCCCTCCTCTGAGAAGTTGAGGGGATACCGTCTGGTGGGCCCTCCAAATATTTCGCAATCAATCTCACATTTCATTAATCAACTACAGGCATTTAAAAAGGCCACCTGTCCTCTTATAGTTGTTGCTTAAAATGAAAAATGTTGCCCTGGGTGACGGTTTTCTGATTAATCTGAATATTTACTACACTATTTATCATACTGTCATCAATCCCCCACAAATACATAAAGTCAAAGGAGGCTTATAAAAATATTATGTTCAGTGTAGACAACAGGGAGGGTGAAGGAGGAGAGCGTGGGGGAGAGAGAGAGAAACAGAGGGTTGGGGAAGAGGAGATAAGCGTTCTCGAGCAATAAACATTTCGAATGTATTTCCCTGGTGAGCCCTGTTTTTCATTTTCAGGACAACAGCAGCAGATTTTACAATGACTTGCTTTGCTTTTTTATTCTTTAGTGCATCTATATACCTCAGAGAAGCGCTGATAAAATGAGAGTTTCAGGTTCTGTGTTCACATGGACCGTCTTTCTTTGCCCCGGAGCATGGCTGTGCTGAGCTGAGGCCCTCACCCCAACCAGCTGCGAAAAGAGTATGTGTCACGGGTCTCCGTGGGGCTGTGCTAGAATAAACAGTCAGATAAATAGCTAAGCAGCCTGTGAGTGTAGGGGCTCCTATTCGTGTTCATATTCATTTTCTCTTGCTCTCTCTTCGCCTTCCAGCTCACTAAGTTCAAGATTCGATCTCTTTAACAGAGGCAAATCTTTTGGGACGCAGTTAAAAATAACACTTCAAATTAAAATGTCCCTGAAAGCATTCACAAGAATTCACTAAAACAATTCCTTCAGTGAGAACTTTGTGGAAGCAATGTCTCAAAGATGGGAGGCAGTCATGAAGTCGCTGCGTATGCTGACGGGAAGCTGAGAGGACCGTGACAATAAGGCCCTGGTTTTGATTTTGAAGACCAAAATAATAGATGTCACGGTTTGGGTGAAGGATTATCCTGTATAGGAGGTAAAGTAGATGGATCAAATTAAAGTAGTTTCCAATATAGGAACAACAATTCAAAGAGAATGTGCTCGTAATGGTGTATCAGTCAAGCCATTTTGGTTCAGAGTGCAACGTAGAGTTTAGCAGCTTCTGGCATGTGCTTTACAATCCAGTCGTTACACAGCTTAGATCCAGTTCTCAACCTTCAATTCCACTGGATTGAAAACTGGCCTTCATTTGCATGGAGGACTTTCACTTATGAAGGATTCAGAGCTAGGGAAAAGTGAAATCATGTATTAGTCTAAAAGGTTAAATCACCAGCAGAGGATTAAATGGCAATGGAAGAGAAGGATCCTCTAAGGATATTTTGTGAGATGACCTGGAACTGATCCTCTTCCTCACAATAACCAATGTTCATCTACACTTCCCTCTTTCCTATCCGATAGCATCCGCAGTCTAGCTGCTGCAGGGTTCAGTGACTTCAGCAGAGACACCCGGATGCGAACTGGGTGCTGATTACGGTTGGCATGAGAATGAGATGGTCTCACACGTGACTCAAGAACAATGCCGAATTTAAGGTCTAGAGACCCATGGAAATAAACCTAAACCAAACAAAAACCTCTTATTTTTGTTAAAATTTTGATTAAAAGGATTACATCTATCCTTCCCTGTGGCAGCTCTAATAGCTGCCAATTAGGAGAAAACTCTAGCCTCCCTTTTGTATCCAAGCAGTAATCTACAGGGTAATTACGTGAGCCCTATGGTGAGAGTTTAGCTAACAGCTTTTGCAGGGTGAAAAATTTATTAGTTTGCTTGCGGCAAGGTTTCAATATGATATCGAAAAATGAATCCCATGTATTCTGTGGTTGAAGTAACATAACCATTTGAAACTATAATTCTACCTGTGAAAACAATAGATGCTTTTTATTCAGATCTTGTGACGTTTTGCCAATTTTTCATTCAACTTCATACTACAATTTTATGTAAAGCAGAAACTTTAGAGTAATATATAGATGACTGTGACTACACTTCAAAAAGGGAATGATTTAAAAAGGCCCCAAAGAATTAATCATCTTTCCTATAATAAAACCTTATACATGATTTTTTGGTGCATACTGACATACATTGCATTATATCAGAAAGTTGACATGACAGAAAATAAGTAATATTTTCCCTTTTTATTGCATTTATTGAGGTGACACTGGTTAACAATATTATACCGGTTTCAGGTGCACAATTCTGCTACACATCATCTGTACACTGTATGGTGTATTCGCCCCCAGTCAAGTCTCTGTCCATCACCATTTGTCCCCCTAAACCCTCCCTCCCTCTTTCCACCTTCCTCCCCCTGGCAATCTCCACACTGCTGTCTGTGCCCGAGCTTGCTTTCCTTTTTTTCCTTTTTTTGTTCAATCCCTGCATACCTCCCACCCAACCACCTAACACCTCACCTGACAGCTGTCAGCCTGCTCTCTATTTTGCTTGTTAGTTCATTTTATTCTTTAGATTCCACATATAAGTGAAATCACATGATACTAGTTTCTTATTAAATCATTAAAATATTTGGGGGGTCAAAATGTGTTTACCTGCAGAGACTTTGATTCCATTACCTGTTCTTCCTTATAATTCACATAGAACAATTGGCTTAAATTATGGTTCCATTTGACACATTGATAACTTTGTTACTGAAAAATACTATGGTATCATTAAAAAGGAGTGACGTTAAACCTACATTCTCAATTAAGTGGTGTCCAAACAAAACCACAGAATGTCCTTGGGTTTCAAGTGCCTTATTTAAATACTGAGGAAAGTAATACCAAAACTGTTGTGGGAAGAAAGTAGCATAAATTTCAGGTCATACTTAAAAAAATCAAATATTTAATGTAAGTATTGCTTAAATGGTACTGTTGTAACTTCATAAATACAGTAGCTTTTTGGTGAATAAAAGGAACAAGCAAGTAATTCTATTTCTGATTTTATAGCTGGAAAATACCTCTCACTAGAGGTCATTGGCTGATGATAGTCAACCATGAAAAAAAGCCTCTGTGTTTATATATTATAGAAGAAAGGATTTTTGAATAAGTTTCAGGCCATACCACATTCTAGAAACAAACAAACTTTACCATACTGTTCAAGTCATGACTAATGAGACAAAAGATGGACACCTTCGCGATGGCAGCCATCATTAAGTTTGCCAAAGGCATGGGAGATGACCTGACATTGGAAATCTCTTTAGTTGAGGCTTCTCTATAGCAGATAAATATTAACAGATTCATCCAATATTGTAAAGAGTTTGAAATTAGTCATGGAGAATGAATAATGACACAGAAGCTGAGGGACCTTCTAAATGATGTTTATAAACAGATCATGGGCAATGGAAGGCAATAGGCATAAGAAAACTAAAGCCATACAGAAGCAAAAGTCAGAGGCTAAGAAAGGAGTGGAGAGTCCCATAGTTGAGAGTGAAAGCATATAAACCATAAAGTAGGTGCAACTGGTGGTAGAAAAATATAAGCATTGGAAGTGGAGGTAGAAATTTCTCATTAATGTGTAATAGAATAAGGAGTTACAGATTCTTGGTGCTGAAGGGACAAGGTAACTCACCGAACTGCAGCATATCATACATGATGAACAATTAAATCTGATGACATAGCTTTGAGTCAACTCCTTGTTCTTCATTGCTGCTTTTCTCCTCTTCAAGTATTAGCCAATAATCCACATAAATTGGGGCAGTATCTCTATTGTTTTCAACCTAAAAAAGCTTAGCTTAGCAAAATGGAACCCTGGCGGTGAGATCCATGTTCTTTATCTCTGAAGTTAGATAGCCCATTCATAAAATGTCCAGACATCAGTTTGTGTTTTTTCCAAGCATCCTATTTGCCTTCTTTTCAGTTAAATTTTAAAATAAAATAATGGAAACCTCAAAATATCTACCTAATAATATCTAACCTCAAAATATTTTAGTCTATAAATTCTGAGTGGATCCTTCAAATTACAGACCTTACCCTTATTTTCTTTATTTCTCTTTAATCTGAAGTCACACTGCTACTTGTGACACTGCCAGAGACTAGCAGAAATAGATCAAATAACTAAGATATAAACCGAATTCCCAGCACCACCAAATTGACAATTATTTAGAACTATTGGCCCCCCAATAGATGACCCAGTGTGAGCCTAGACTGAATTATGTCTTATATTTAAGCCCATTATATTATTTAAACACCCATACACACTCATGCTGTACACTACAAACATACACACACACACACACTATTTTACTATATTGCTGCTCACAACCACATAAGGAAGGAGTTTAGATCTCCTTTATTATCCATTTGTCAAGTGAAGCAGTGTGGGAAGTTTAAAAGCTTTGCCTAAATTCTAGAGCAACTCAGGGGAAGTGGTACTGAAGTCAGGTGTTTCAACTCACAGCCCAAACCCCTTCATGTGGTGCCGCATGCCACACTCACACCTGTCACTAAATGTGAGCTTTGGGAGGGTTTCAAAGATTGCTGGTAGGAGCATTATATGTTTACCTGGATTTTTGGAAGGTAAGTGAAAAGAACTATGGAAAGTATAATGTTTGGGAGATTTGGGGGAGAAGGAAGTCTGGGGGAGGCGCGATAAAAAGGTTGTGCTCTCAGAAATTCCATCCCTCCACACCCTATATAACACCCATTGTGCTGTGACCCACACTTTCTTGCATAGATTAACCATCTGCGTCTCAGGGGCGGTGGCCTCCTGCCCCAGGCAGTCAATTACCTGCCTGAGAACATTTTCCCAACTTTCAACCAGTGCTTGCCTCCCAAAGGCAGAAAGAGAATAGAATTCATTATTAAGAAGAGAATAAAGTGTTCTTTTCACAGAGATGTGACTTTGTGGATATAGAACACTGCCCAGGAATCACAAAAAACTACTGTGAACTGATGATGAGAAACCTTAGGAATTAAAATGCTGAGCTACGATTCTAGGGAGGAAAAAAATCACAACATCGTTTTAAAAAATAGACACCAAACATGAATTTTTCATGACCTTTGAAAGTAGTAGTACATATATTTTGGCAGATGAATTCTATTGTGATTCTTTCACTGTCTTTTAAATATATGAATGGTTAAAAAAACTTAATTTAGCCCAGCTGGTGTAGCTCAGTTGATTGAGCGCGGGCTGAGAACCAGAGGGTCCCGGTTCGATTCCTGGTCAGGGCACATGCTTGGGTTGCGGGCCAGGTCCCCAGTGAGGGCCATGTGAGAGGCAACCACACGTTGATGTTTCTCTCCCTCTCTTTCTCCCTCCCTTCTCCTCTCTCTAAAAATAAATAAATAAAATCTTAAAAAAAAAACTTATTTTGTGGGAAAATGATGAAGTTACATGAAATTGTCCTATGAACATTTGAATTCTAAATATACCAGACATTCTAAAATATTCCACCAAATCAATCTGTGGTGCAATGAAGCTTCCTTGAATCATATTAATCATCGAACACACTGTCCGATATGGGTAGTGCCTCTCTAGCTCTGCTGGGAAACTGTCCATTTAGACTTTTCTTTCTCACCAACTTGGAGGTTGTCCCGACCTATCTGGTACTAGATCCTATGTCTTTTTCTTTCTTGGTTCCTCTCCTACTTTAATCCAATAGCTTCCTGAGAAAAGATTCGTGGAAGGTAATTGTTTCAGATCTTTTGTAAATGAAAGACATTTATTCTACCTTACACTAATTATTGCTATCTGTTATGAGAGGTTTTGTGTCTTAAAGTGTTAATGACACCAAAATCTCAGTTAGATGTGGGTCTTTGGGGCCGATTCTCTAATTTTCTTTTTCGGTATCTTTAGCTTTTGAGCTTTTCTGATTTACTAATTGAAATAATAAACATTTACCTAGTGTTTATTATATGCCAGACAGAGCTCTAAGTACCTGTAAGGTACTATTTTATTTAAGCCCTACAATTCAATGAGAGAGGTGCTATTTTTATCCCAGTGTTATAGATGAGGACACTGACAGAAAACAAAGTAACTTGTTCAAGGTTACACAGCTAACTAAACGGACGCAAACGTGCAGCCTGGTTCACGTCCACTACAATGCTATTGCCTCTTGAGTTCCCATTGGCAAGGTGAAAGCTCGGTGTTACATGAGTGAAAAGGGCTGGGATATCAACATTCTGGGTGTAGATAGATACTCACTGAATCTCTCTGTTTTCCAAAAAGTGTTTCTTCCCTCCACGCTGCCTGATGCCTCTCCTTGTACCCACTGGGTTCGGAGACTTCATGTTTCTCCTTCTAGAGAACATACCTTCTGTCTTCTGTAGGATCATAGAAGGAAAGTCGTCCTACTTCTTCAAAAAGGGAAGACCTGAGGTTTAATGCCCTTTTAAGCAGCCTTTTGACTGATCTTTTTGTTATTACTCCTATGTTCTCCTCGCTTCCATTGGGCCCTGGTGCCCTGAGCTTTGGGGTTTGTTTGTGCACCGGGTGTGCGAATCACGGTGCCTCCTGGCTTTCACTGTTGCCAGCTGGAATTCTTTTTAGATGGGCAATATATTTACCATATGTTCCTTAGGTTTCCAGTCCCCACAACTTTTTTGTTATCATTTATCCCATTTGAGGGGATTTATGCCTTTTGTGAAAATCCCTTTACTATTTTAATGGGAAATTAGTAGAGAGCAGAGGCAAATTTTATTTTTGATAGCCTACGTCAAGAAATAAGTTAAATATTTTTGTTAACAAGCATCTATTTAAGATGACCTACTCTCCAAGGCAAGCATTGGAACTAAGCTTGGCAAATTTAGTTACAAATTATCATACCTGGGATTTGGGAGGGAGAATTATTATGTGCTAAGTATACAGCTATAGACCAAGCAATGAGATAAGCAACTTAATCACCTTCACTTGTTAATTCATTTTCAATAAATATTTATGTGACAGGCTATATGCATAGATTCTAACAGGCTGCAAATTCAACCAGGGGAGATGGTATTCTCTAGAGACATGCTGGCTGGCATAACTGCCGGGATGAGGGATCTCTGCAGGCATCCATCCAGTGGGTAGAGGCCAGGAATGCTGCTAAACATTCTGTAGTGCACAGAACAGTCCCCTCAAGAAAGAATTACCCAGCCCCAAATGTCAGTAACAGCAGGTTGAGATACTCTGAAATAAAAACTGATGAAAATGACTGACTGAATTTATAAAGGCCGGGTTTCTCAAAACAGCAATAATTCATCTACTGATATTTGTGTCTAGTTCCCGTTGATTTTATCAAAAAAGGAGATGAAATTGCATTGCTGTGAGTCTGCTACTTTCTCTAAAACAGGATGTTTTGGCTCAAAGAGGGGCAGTTTTTCTGTTTACTTTTCATTGTCTGCATGTCTGAGAATGGAGTAGAAGACGGCTCTTGTATAGCTAAAGGTTGGCTCCAGCCACAGCAATGATCTACAAAGACATTCCAGGATAGTATGCCTCCAGTCTTAAGAACACTGACCAGAACACGTGGTGAAGGAGTAACTATGGTCACACTTCTGCTGGAACGTGGGAGGAAGCAGCTTTGTTCCCCCAAAAATCTCTCTCTCCCTGAGAATGTGGATGCCCATGTTACTTTGTGAATTAAAGAACTGGTCTCATTGTGCCAAAAACATGAGTAGATCCCACAACTGAAGATTTCTAAAGTTGTTATACTTTTTGAAGAAGATCTCATAGGAAAAAGTTTATTTAGGAAAAATATACAGTTCTTGAGTCATAAAAGATTTATTGTGTGAGGGATTTGTTATACCAGAGACCGAAGGCACTGTAACAGAATTCATCTGCCATAAAATTGTACAACCACTTTCAAATACGATGAAAAATTCATCGCTCAATTTTTTTCTTCAATAGAGTGGGTATTATTTTCAAGTAGAGTGAAAATTCATATGTTCTCCATTACCTTCCGTTTTAAGGCACGATAAGAAAAGGTTTTTATTTCTCTATAAAATCAGATGATGGTTTCATTTTTACGTAACTGTCTCCTCACACAACTCTGTCTTGACCAACTGTCCCCTCCTGTTTCGCCTATGCCCTGAAGGACTTCTAAGTCTTTTCTATCGTGACCTTCAGACAGTGAGTCTTCATTATAAGTGTGCGCATGTGTGTGTGTGTGTGTGTATTGGGAAGGAGGTACGTTTTATTTCCAGGATTCTGAAAAAACAAACTCAGTGTTGAAAATTCACAGCTTTGTCCATGTTGCCTTATTTTTCTTGGGTTTTAGAATATAGCCTTGTTAGACTGACCAATTTGCAAAATACTACCAGCAATTTTGAAAATACTGTGGTCACTTTTTATTTGATAAGACCTCAATTAAGGTAAATATATCTATAATTATGTTCACATTTTGGCCCATTTTCTAACATAACTATAAAAATACATATGAAATTACCTTTTACTATCTTGTCTAAATCTTTATCTTCTTATCCTGAATTCACTACTAATATTGTGGATGAATTTTACCATTAGAATATGATAAGAAGTAGTCAGTTTGCTCCCCACAGAATAGATATTTAAAATAATTCAATGGATACTTAGGCAGAACCTATTATTTCTCCTCGTTGAACTAGAGAATTGCCAAACCCAGCAGAAAACAAAAAGTCAAATTGGTGAGCATTTGTGTTCCAGTTCAAAAATACTTAAATACTTAGTCACTTTAGAATTTTAGCTAATTCTTTGAAAATAAAATGAATTTCCTGGGACCTTTTGTATTTAAGTAATAGTCTTTCTTAAGACCTTTAGCTCCTTAAATGAATGTGAACATTGTCTTTAAGAATTTTATGTATTTCAGTAAGGTTCAGTTAAAATTTTCCATAAAATTAATGAAGATATGTTTGCACTATTTCCTTTTATATAACTAGAATGGTATGCAGTCCTCTTGAATGGAAAGATATCTTATTTTACTATTTTTGTTTTTATAAAACCTTGAGAAGCTTCCTTATTTCCCATTGCCACTGAGGTGACCAACATATCAATCACCTTAAAACTTGTGGGGCTTGCACGTTGGCAATAGAACCAAAGACCTTGAATTTTGCTTGGTGAGTTCTGTACAATTCATGCCTAATTCTTCTCTCAGGTTTGCAATGCTAAGCTTGGCCTCTGTGACTGCTTCATTTAGGAGGGATTCTTGAATAATTTCTTTGTAAACTCTAAGACAAACAACCAACAAACTGAGTAAGCATTCTGAATGAGGCACTTAAAATCTTGAGTTGGACGCAATCTTTCTCAGGGAAAAGACTTTGTTAGCATATAAGAGAAAAAAGCTCCTGGGGGGTGAAGAGGTAAGCTGGAGCAAAACTCTGAGATCCTGTCCTGAGTTTGACAAGAAAGAACATGGAGAAACACTGAAGGCGCTTCTTGGAGAGCAGTAATGAAATAGTAGGAGCACAGACTGTGAACCAGGCTGCCCAGGTTAATTCTCATCCTAACTGTGTGAGCTCAGGTGAGTTACTTAACGTGTCTTAGCCCAGTTTCCTCAACTGAGACACGAGGATAATAATAGTACCTCCTTTGGAAGCTTTTGTGGGGATTAAATGAAGAAATATATATAAAGAGCATAGAATCATGCCTGGAACACAGCATAAGGCTTGTTGAGTGTTAGGTCTTATTATTATATCAGCTTGAGGGATTTCCAGGTGAGGGTAAAACATAAAATGACCAAGGATCTGGCTGATGAAGTGCACACAAGACAGAGCTAGACATTTGAACTCCCTGAGGGTTTTCTAATGATGAGTGAGAGTGAAAGAATGAAACAAGAGACCAACACCAGGGATGGGGAGATGGAGCTGAACCACTTGCTGAATCCCAACACTGGGCTGCTTGCCTCAGAAGCAGCAGGTACCTTCAAGGAGCCAACACTGCACCTTCCTCTACCTCAAAGCTACATAAATGCAAAATGTCTCATCAACTTTCTGTAAACACATAAATATATCAAAAGGCAGGAAGCGGAAGCTGCCTGGCCAATTAAGAGATAGCATTGTATTAGAAGTGTTAGTGCTTCCTCCAGGCCAGAATTATGACATTCTAGAGTCCTAGGCATTTTTGCTTTCACAGACTCCTTTCTACATTAAAAATACATTTAAATGTATATTAATTATATTTTATGACAGTGTTGATAGAAAGGTGAGTAAAAGACATACATTCAAATATTTTCTTGAACCTAAATGTGCACTTTTTAATTCTGACTGTACGAGAAATAAAATACTTGAATGCCCCCTGAGAGTATTGTGGGCCCTGGACGCTGTCCGGGCCGCATCTGAGAAGTCAGCCTTGACTCCGCCATGGTCTGGTAGTCAAAGCAGTTACAGGGATCACGGGCTTCTATGCGGTAGAGAAATAAAGGCAAGTGTTTGATGGGGGAGGGACAAGGTAATGTTATAAAAGAGCCTGTGGATGAGAGACATTATTGGAGCCATCTTTAGAAAATAAAATCTGTCAAAATGAAGATGCTTTAGAGAAATATGAGCCCTTCTACAATCTTTCTTGGAATGCATGCATGCAGTAATATTAAGATCTACTATTCCAATAGTCATTGAAAAGGCTTAAAGTAGTATCTCCTAGTATTCAGGGTTTTCAGGAAAATATAAAACAACCACACTGTTTTTAATATTCTGGCATAAAAATATAAAGATATATAGCAGGCTCAGGAAATTGTTATTGAAGCAATCATAACTTTACAGAAGTTTTCAAGTTTAAATGAGTTCCTAAAGAAATATTTACCTCTATGGGCAAGTCAAAAACACAATACTAAAAATTGATGTTTCAATGCTATATTGTTTCAATTTCCATGCAAGGTAGAACCTAATGGAGTAAACATGTATCCATACCATAACATCAAACAAATAAAATAGTTATGAATGACTATCCATGTTGATTTAATGGACCTAGTTGTTTTCTACATCAAAGACTGATATAGTTTGGCATACAGGACAATTTTTGCCATGTTCTGAGAAATTTAAGTCACACAGACATATAGTCTATTATGGCACTTTGACCTTCAGAAGCATTTTCTAAATAGAATTATCAGAGGTAGGTGACAAAGTAGCAATTCATATATTAAAGATTAGCCAGGATATTTTTTTCTTCCATAGAAACACGAGGTCATTTTTTATTCCTGGTTAATAAACTGGACTGTGGTTTTACAAGTCCACTCACTCAGGGCTATTTCAGAATACCAATTATAGCAGCACAGGACTAATACAAAAGGCTAGAATAGACAAATTGTTTGCTCTGAATAAGATTGATTTTACTTGTGTAAGGCAAAAACAGAGTCAAAAGAAAGAGCAAAACAATATACAAAATAGCCATTTCAAAAACAGTAATAAGAATGGACTAGACTACCATACAATTTAAACCATAACGAAACATAAGCTAATGGCTTAAATAGTAACAATAAGTCAGACATCAATTTTGACATTCCAAATGTAAAATAACTCATTCTTTTATCTATCTAGCATCCATTCTTTTGGGAATTTCATTCCTACTCTTGTTTGGAGAAATGTACCTCTCCACTAACTCCCTCTAGGCCCAGAAAATGGTTCAAATTTCATCTTATCACCTTATCTCTATCGTTTGAAGCATTTTACATATAGTAAATCATTTAACTTTTCCAGTAACTCTAAAAGAAAACAACATTATTAGATGCATTTTTAAATATGGAAACAGAGGCGCACAGAACACATATAACTTGCTTAGGGTTGCCCAGCTAGCAAGTTTAGTATTCAAGCCAAGATTAAAGGCCAGGCAGTCTAGTACCAGAGCCTATGACCTGTGTTATCTTATCTTACCTTCTGGGCATCAAAATCGGTAAGAAAATACATGATTACAGGAAAATTCCGGGGAGAATGTTAGCAATGGTTACTTTTAATTTGTCTAGCAGGGTTTCTTTCATAACCAAACATACAAAAATAATGGTCATTATGATTTAGTCCTTATAATTACACATATATTTATAATTTTGAAGTTAACATTTTCAAATATTTAAAAGATATAAATGACACCCCTTTTGTGACATCATTAGTATCTACCATATCAGTCAATATTGTATAAACTTTTTAAATTAGGAACTTATCCATGAAAAAGCACCATATCATTTTATAGGAATTATGGTAAAAATTAGGTTCTCCCAGCAGCTTAGAAAAAGTGTTTCTCACTGTTATGAAAATAGTATAGAAATCTTCACTGTTACAGAAATCTTCAGTCTTCACAATAGCAGATCTATGCCCAAATCCAGCACTACTGGGCCCTTGGATTTGGGGAATGGGCATCCTCACTTGTCTTCAAGGTTCTCCAGAATAGAAGCAACTCTTAATTTCTAAAGTGCTCTGACACGGGGTAGATCGGACCTGCCGATACCCGTGGGTGACCGTGACCCAATGCGTGTATGAACCTCATACCGAGACACGCGGGGAAAGAAAGACCGAGGCTACGTGGCTGATTCCTCCCATTTCCAGGAAAAAGCCCCCTGGCTTGTTCAGCCAGGGTTTTTATCAGGGGCATTAGCACACATTTACATAGGATTGATTATACATGAGATTAAGCAGAACAGGTAGGATTACTCATAGCAAGGCATTGGGATGTTGATTCATGTCTGGTGGCAGACAGGACCAGGTTAATATTCAGGGATCAGCAAGCCAGAATTTTTTAAGATACACCTTTGCCAAATTCCTATTAGAGAATTCCCATCCCACAGACATGATCCACACTTGCTCACACAGGAATCACACGGAGCTGTGCTCAAAATGTGTAAATTCTCAGGACTGCGTGTTTACACACGTGTGGAAATCACTGCCACAGTGCTCCTTTGAGAGTGGCCAGAGGCCTGCAGTTGTTCTGTCAATAAACCGAAAGCCTAGTCTCCTGCACCGTCAGTCCTATCCCTTCCCCAGCCAATATGTTCGCCCTAAACGTTACATCAATAGGCCAATTCTACCAGGTTTCAGCAGCTACGAAGAGCAGTATAGTATTTGTGGATACCAGACTTTGTGCTCCTTGCATGCTCTCTGGACACACATAATAGAGCTCTTATTTTGTTGTGTGGGGTTAAGAGAGAATATCCTGGAAGTGTATACGACACATCTGAGTCTATAAAAATAAAGTTGCTTGTTTCCTTGAAATTGGTCCTGATACTCAAGTTGTGTAGTCATGGTGCAAACCAGCCCGTGGGTCCTGACTAGCCCGATGGTGCGCCTCCTTTCATTCCATAGGCTTCTTACACTGTGTGGCTCGCCCACCCCTTCCACTGAGGTCAACATTTTTGGACCTTGGGTGAGCTCCAAAAGTGAAGACTAAGTTAAACAATGATACGATTGATTTCCCCCCATTATTCCCCCATGCTATCCATTGTTACACGTGAAAGGAATTAAAAATAGAATATTCTAAGAGACTTTTCTCGGTTTTGCTTCCCATTGAAGTGCTCCACTTTGTTGTGACTGTAATATGCGGAATTACTTACTCAAACCACCCCTACAAGGTACCGCTATGATTCTAGAGATGTAGCATCAAAGCATCAGCATCTTTTACCAGCATCTTAGCTTTATGATTTATTGACATAAGTAAAGTTTTATGCTAATATTTATTTTTTTCTGACCCATCTTTACATTTCTCTTCTAAACATTATTATAAAACTCCTGCCTTTTGTTGGCCCTTCTTTATTTTCAATTTTATTTTTTCTAATTATTTGCATAAAGTGATTCATCTCTGTATTATTTAAATGTTTTATTTTCTGGATGTTTTGACTTTTCTGGCTAGGGAGAAACTCCCCTTCTAGGGCTGGCCAATTTTTAGCGCAGGATACAGCTTAGAGCATGCCTTCAATAAGTGAACTATTTACAGAGCTCTATCTCTTTTAACTGGTTGCTAGACCCAGGAAGCAATATTCCTCTCTCTGCCTTAATCGCCTTAGGGCCAGGTACCAGACAACCAATAACTACCCCGATAGCTTACAGCCTGCTGAATGTATTCATACTTGTCAATCCGAAACTGTTTACTCTGCCCTGCCTCACCTTTCCTGCAGAAGCACCAATAAAGGCTGTAGCCTAGGTTCTCCCCTCCATTCTGCCCCTCCTGCCTCTTAACCACCCTCGTGTCTTTCTTGTGGCATTCTGTGCCTCCTGTCTGTAGGACCCATGGGGATAATAAACTATTTTTCCCCTTAGCCTGTCCTGTACCTTCTCTTGTGGCCATGACCTACCCACACCAGAAGAACTCCGGACAATTTCTATTGAAACCAGGGATCTCTTAATTGACAAAAAATAAATATAAACTTAAAAATAAATATAGACTTTCCCTTAAATGAACCTGACACTGGGGAAAGGTTGTTGTAGTTAACAACTTACGATGATAGATACCACAGTAGAAGTATATTCAAATGAGGGAAACCCTTACCTGTCTGGGGAGTATCTAAGTAAGGCTTCCTGGAAGAGGTGATATACTGAGTTCACAGGTTGGGGAAAAGACATTTGAGATAGAAAGAGCATGGTGATCAAGCGATGGGAATACGAAAGAATGCTTGTGCTGGTGGGCAGACGCATAGTTCCAGATGTCAAGACTGAAGGAAGTGTATGTAGAGTGGAGTAGAAGGACGTAAGTATATATAGAAGAAAAGGGTCACTCAAAGCTTTTTCTTTTTGTCACATCAATTTTCTTTTTCTGTCCTGACACATCTGATAGATGATGTTTACCTGAAATAAAACAATACCTGGGGAATCTCTAAAGCAATTCCCACCATACGAGCTAAATTTACACACTTTTCCTAGTTCTCAAAAAATTAGAATAAATATTGGTTATGCAAAACAATATTAAAGAAATATTTTAACATCTTCTTTTTACATAAGGAATGTAAATCAGTTTTAAAATGTGCAGCATTGTTAGGAACAAAAAATATGAGACACATTTCTCAACTGGTCACGATGCAGCTGTGTCTTGGTGTGAGGTTTGAAAAGCACCAGAAAGAGCAGGGCTTAGGTGTGTGTGTAACATGAAGGGAGAATGCAAGCTAGAAAATATTAAAATTGCCCAATTGTGATTTTACAGTGACAGTGGGTATGAGGCAGAGAAAGACAAAATATATCTAGGGACAAAACTGTTCAGATTGACGGAGAAGAATGAAATTACAGTGGTCAAAAAGCTTAGAATACTGTTTGATGGTCAAGTCACTGTAATCAAAGAAATAAATATGAGGAGCCAATTTAGAAGTGGAAGGAGGTGATGGAGAAAGGAACATAAATTTGTCACATAGGAATACATTTGATGCAAAATCACACACTTCACACTAATAGCAACTTAAATAGGATTTTTCATTTGTTTGTTTTCATAAATGAAGTCCGGGTATTGGTAAGTGTTGGAGTTGGCTCTGCCACTCAGGGACACCTTTAGAATGTAGGCTTTTTCATCTTTTCAATCCATTATCCTTCCTGTGTTTGTTTTTGGCCTCACGATCATAACACAGCAAGTGTAGCTCTGGGTAATATATCTCTTTTCAAAGTGGGAAGGTGGCAAAATGGGCTAGGAATGGGTATTGGGAAAGGCAGCTTAAAATAAAATGTCTAAAGAAATTATACATTGGGACATAGTGCCTATGAATCATTCATTAAATATCTACATGAATAATATGTTTCTTAGAACAGAGTTCAGGGACAGAGACTGATATTGGTGACTAGAGCTATGAAAGTAGAAGACGCTAATTGGGGAAAGATTCTGGAGACAGGACAAATGAGAGAACAGCGGGGTAAACCAGTGTACAGGACGCTTGCCTCGGAAGAGAACCCAGTTTTGGAGAGTAAGAACTAACAGTGGAAGTTTTAGGAGGAAAATTAGAGGACAGTGATATCAAGGAACTAAAGGGAAAATTCCTTAGTATGAAATTGTCTGGAGTATCATAGGTCACAAAACGAGAATGCAGGAGAGTGAACAAGGGCTGAGTGGCAGGCGGACTTTGATAGTTATTGTAAGAATAGTTTCTATGGAGTTTGAAAATCATTGCTAATCTACTGTATACTGAGACATTAATCAGAAGAGTTAAATAACTACAAGTGTACGCAACAATCTCTAAAACTGTGGTAGTAAAGGGAAAAGAACAGAAATTCAGAAATAACCTGAGAAAGATGAAATTTGGGGGAATATGCTGGTATGGGGGAGACTGGAGAACAACTGTGGACTGGAGGGAAAGAAGAGTGAAGCATATAATAGACACTAGGAAAGAGAATAATTTGTCACATCCCAGAAGGATTGTGGGCATTTGGGTCAAGAGTAAAGATGGGCTCTGGGTTTCAAAGAAAACTCTTTTTTTTTTTTTTTGTAATATCTGTATTCTTTAAGCATTCTTCAATGATCACATATCACGATTAAATTAGAAAGAAAAAAATAGCGTTTGGTTCAGTTCATGCTATGCTCAGCTGGCGTTGAACTTGAAATCAAGTAGAGATGATAGACGTTTGGAGCCCAGTGCACTGCTTGGCATGTATTCACATAGTTCCTCTTCCTTCCTTCACTGAGATAAAATGAAACAATACAAGGATGGACACTGATTTAGATAGTTCTAGAAATGCACACAAGAAGACTTAAAGGGACTCACTAGCTATGGTATTTCTATCTCTCAAAGCTGCTAAGCTTAAAATTAATAGCAAATTAATACACTCTGATCTGTTGTGGAAGAGAATCATAACTATTAAAGTGATACTCATGATTCAGGTCTTGTGAAAGTGCAATGCAGTTCATAAACCGAGGGGTTGGAAGGCCTGGACACATGGATGAAACCCTGAGTTTTTCATGAGAATTTTCCAGCCTCCGAGTTTAAAAGCCCAGGTCTTAGCACTTGAGAAAAATACCAAAGGCAGAGACTATGTTATTCATTGTTTTTTACGCATTAACTAAATATCATCAAACTAATACTAAAGTGGTTCTTACTGATATCAGTGGGAGTCAGAGAGATACTGTGTTTGGATGTTTGAGAGGGTAGAAATAACTTCTAAATTTTCTAACTCTAGGCTTATTAAATTCTAAAAGCAAACTTACACAGAAGATTACAGTCTATATAGAATGTTATCGCACATGAAGTGCAAAATCCAGCCCTATCACTTCAATATGCCTCAATAGCCTTCCATTATACTCTACACTTTGGGCTCCAATTCCCTTTTCATAGCTGCATGGGATAAGATAAGTGTCCATTTACCTGAGAAGTATGGTCCTTTCACATTACCCACATAATGCCTTCCCTTCGGTGTTCTATGGGATTGCTAGCTAAAAATAGCTTTCTTTTTAGTGAAAGAAGAGATAGATTTTCTTTCATTTTTCCACCTTGCAGGTATCTATTAAATAGACGAGGGAGAAAGAGCCAGGCTTTGTCTTAGCCTCTTACTGTATCGAATCCATAGAGCACAGCCCTGTCTGCTGGGGTGAGGACAATGACTATGACAAAGAATTTGGATCTGATCTCATTGCTCCTTCAGAGACTATATCCTTCACTTTTTGGACTGAACTAATGCATGCTACACACTTACATGATGTCTTTCTATATTTCTCAATGGAAGAAAATTCACCTCACCAAGTAGAACTAAATTAAGCAATTTACCAAGGCATTTCAGACTTTCAACCCATCCACGTATAGCAGAACCCATGTGCTAAAATGAGCATAAAGACCTTATCTGTAGCATGTCCCAGCACCACACAAAACCCATTAGGAAATACAACAGCAACAATAGGATTTATTTTAAAGGGTTTATTGAGAGATGTAGCTCTTCAGAATGACCTCTAAGAGAAACTTTCATGCAACTTTTCTAATTGTAAATACAACCAATATATATTGGCCTAGACATATAAATAAATAGAAAGTAAGTGAACAGGCCAACATCTTTCTCTATGTCAGCTACACTGAGAAGAGTAGAAGTAGCTATCTCCTAAATAATGCACTTAAACTTTTTCACAGGTGCAAGTCAGGCCTTTGGGAGTAAGTGCTCGTTGAACCAAAAGCATTGCAAAGACACTAGAAGAAAATTGTTACAGAAAAATGTGAACATAGGACACATCTGTCATTTATGTCAGACCCAAATTGTTTGAATATCCCTGGTGGTTCTCTAATAAAATGAATCTCACCCTCCTGGGGTAGAATCATTAAATAACCATTCCCAGGCGAAAGCATGGAACTGTTGGGTTCACTACATAGAAGAAGGCTGCCTTCCGGTTCCCGTTTTACTAGACTCTATTAACTGCCAGAAACAGTGGTGGGATTTCCACCGAAACCGTTTTATGCTGTGTTCAGTGTTTCTCCTGTTTCCAGCTGTGCAGCATCCAAGCTTGGTACCTGGTCCTCCTAGACATTCTGTGAGATATCAAATGCCTTGCAATGAATCTATTTGATATTTAGTCTAGAATGAATTCTCTTGTCTGGAACAAAACTCTGACTGGTAAAATTGTCTGGTTTAGAAGAGGCTAATGTGTATCTAGGCTTCCTGGATGGAAAAGCCAGACTCATCTTTAGAAGTACTAGGTGGGCGGAAGTGGCTCCACCTGCAGAGGTCCTTCACTATTTCAGAACCTATAAATTTGACAAGCAATTTTGTTACTGTCAACTTTATTTTGACATCCATTTGATTTCCCAGTTGTGAGGAGACATTTCCCCATCATAAAGTAATGAATAAATATGATGGAAATATGAAGTGATTTCACTTAAGCCAACCCACTTTTTCCGTAAGTGTATTATTACCTCTGAATAAACTGACTATTGTTTTCTATGTTCAAAGACATTCAAAGATTACATCCATTTCTATAATTATTTTACCATGCCCTTAAAATCCCCATATCCTGAGCCTATGAGTAGTTACTTACAACTTTATTTCCAACATCACACAACAACCCAATGAAATTCAGAATCAGGGATGATAACCCTCTCAGTGGCCCTCAGTGCTCAAAAGAAAAATTCACGGGGGAAAGACTAAACAATCCAAGTACCTGCCACATTGCTATACTACTTATACCATGAGGTTTTTTAAATTGTATTTAATATTGAATGTCTGCCCTACTAGAATGTAAGTACTATGAAGGCAGGAGTCTGCTTTCTTTACTGATATGTGGGGGCTTAAAAATATTAGTACTTTTCTTCCTACCTTCTAAATTCTTTTAGGCTAATAACCAAATTAACAGACACAGATTAATAGGAAAAAGTTAAAGTTAAATATGTGCATATGGGCATGGTAATTCATGAAAATTGCACAGGCAGTGAGGCAACATTGAGTATATGAGATTTGGGGGCAAAGGAAAAGGGAGGGGAACGAGATTTCAGAAGTGAGAATGAGCGATTTGCAGGTAGTTAAGGAAGAGTGGAACACACATAGTGGGAAACTCCTTGCTGGGTGACTCAGAACCAATGGGGCACAGGGGGATCTTGCTAATAGGCTCCTGACTAAAGCTCTTTGGTTTACCATACTTAAGTCAAATTAGTGTGGGGTAGCATCCTAAGATCTCCTTCCTGAAGCAGGTTCCTCTGTCTGAATCTCTTGGGCAGCAAAAGGGGGGAGGGTCAAAGTTTCTGAGTCTTAATAAACAGCTTAAAACCAATATCCTGTAAAGGCAGTTTCAGGTGGCAAAACTTTGATCCCTTCAGATGTAACCCATGCCCTGAGAACAGTGATGGAACACCTTTGAATGAATATTTATTCAATGAAAACAGCTGCTTCCAGCCTTCAAAAATATGGACAGCTACTATCTCTGTGACTTACTCCCAGGTTGTTTATCCTTCACTCATTAATGTTGTTGGTGGAAATCAGGCTCTTTCACAGGATTGCGAGGAAGCATTCCATGGACATGGGAGATTGAGGGGTGACAAGATGGTTTATTTGGGTGGAAATCTGCCCTTGGGTTTCCAATGTCTTATCTCTCTCCATCCTGCCATAGAAAAAGTCCAATTGTGTTCTCAGCAAGGCCAAAACAAAAGCCCGTGTCCAGAGTTTCTGCTTCATATTAAAGCTTAGTCCTTCTGGAGCTCACCACCTGCTGTGGGCCCCAGGGGCTGCTAGACTCACGTGGTCGTGTGCTTCCTGGCAAGAGAACACCTGGACAAACAGGACGAGTGTGGGTCTCAGGCAAGAGGGAGCTTCTTTGTTCCCCTGGGATTATATTAGCTTAGGTTTGGGACAAACCAGTTGCTTTTCCCAAGTTTTTGCAGACTTTTGATAGGTTTATGCCCCCTAGTTAGTCCCTGATCAGTCTACGATCCCCTGGAGTGTGAAGCTGTAGCTTCCTGGTGAATCAAACAGGCTCATGCTCCCCAGTTTATTCACTGCAGTGTCTAATTTCCTTTGCTGCCCTTTTCTTATTAAAAATTAGCTAACTGCCTATGGTAACATTGTGTAACAAAATGCATCTCTGATACACACACACACACACATATACACACATTTATATGTGTGTGTATAAATATATGTATATATGCATATATATATACATATTCCATGGGAAATGCTAAGTTTTGTGTTGTTTTTACAAAATAAACTTTGATTTCCCAATGGGTCAAAAGAACAATTGATTGTGGACCACATTTTTATTGTTTATTTTTATTTTTTGTATTCCAAAAAATTGTAATAAAATGAGGAAAATAAATTAAGCCAAAATGAAATACATGTGCATATTCTATAAGAATTTCTGGATATTTTGTCCTTTTTATGGAAGTTTGTATTGGGAACTTTTCTGCCTAATGTAGTTTTTCATTTCCCCTCTTTACTATCAAGTTTGGTGTATTATAAACATTGCTTGGTTTATTTTGCAGCCTGTTAAGGCAAACTGTGGCAGAAATCAGAGAAGTGGTGTGGATTTAAGCACAGAAATACTTCTAACTTCTGGTGAAATGTTATTTCAGGAAATGTGAACATCATAACGTTTATAAAAGGGTAGTGTCCCTGTATCACATGCTTTTATATTCTGAGCTTATTAAATGCTTACAACAGCCCACTGGAATGGATATGATAAGCCAAACTTTTACAGATACAAATGGTACTCTATTCTTTACTTTTACATAACTTTTTAAAATATGCTCTAAAACGTAATATTCTAACACCAACATAATATTTTATTTACTCTGAATTTGAAGTAGTTTTCTCATGTAAGACAGCTGGATTTATAATCATAAAGCTAGTCCATAGGGCAGTTTACCATATGGCAGTTGCCTTCGTCAGAACAGGCAAACTAAAAGGGCCAGAGAGAGAATACCAGCAAGACAGGAGTCTCAGCATTTTGTAACCCTAATGTTGGAAGTGATATTCTGCCATTTTTACAATCTTCTATATGTTAAAAACAAGTCACTAGATCCAGCCAACACTCAAGAGAAGATTATACAGAGTGAAATACCAGGAGGTAGAAATTATCGGGAGCTATTTTAAGGGAGACTTGGCCCCTTTGTCCTACTAACATTATTGTAATAAACATTTCTCAATATATTCATGGAACAAATCATCATGTTATACACCTTAAACTTATGATTTATGTCAATAAATATCTCCAGGAAGCTAGAAAATAGAGAAATATATCCCTTATAAGATTATGAATATTTTATGAGCACCCAATAATACGTGGAAGGTTATACACTCTACCTTCAAAAATGGGGTTACCTCAGAAAGGCAGAAATAAAAATGGAGATGAGATTATTAATTTTTTTAACATTTTAACTTAAAAATATACGTGTATTACAATTGCAACTAAAAAAATGAGTACAATGAAAATTAGAAAAAATGCAATTTGTAAATACCTAGAGAATTATAAACTGTTAGTATAATTTCAGAAGATTAAGAACTGTTCTCATGACATGTCAGTTTAGATTCTCCAAAATTAGGTTCTCAAGTAAGGATTTGTCCTCAAGTAATGTATTTGGGATGGATACCAAAAAAATTCTTGAGTGTGGGAAAGTGTAACAACAAAGGGAACTGGGCCATCGTGAGCTATCCGGACCGAGAGCTGAGAGCTCTGGAGTACAGATAGAACTACTCGGGTCTTATGGACATTGATTCCTGAGAGTCAGTAGCTTTGTCTTTTGAAAAATTGTTCAAATCAGAGCATTAATATCACTTTTAAATAATCTACAATTTGTAAACATTTAGTTTAATGTGTGTGTGTGCCTGGTTTCTCTTACTAAAGTGAAATTGAATCCACAGGTAAACAGATAGTCCTAAAGGCAAACTGATTTCTTATAAACATCTATATGCCTTCTGTTTTTTAACATGATAACAATCGTATTAAATGTATATATAATCTTATATGCTTATATAAATTACTACTTTTAAAGAATATTTTTCCCAGATTTCATTATTTTATAACATTTTGGAACTTTAAATACTTTTCAGCATTTTTAAGTTCTCTTTCTATTATTCTCAAAAAGTACCGTGTACATTTGAAAGATTGAGAAATCTTTCTCAAATATATAAAGTTGTTATCTTGTTACCCAGCCTTTAGAAAGGAATTACAAATAGAGTAATTTTTAGTAATAAATATACTCTTGCTTAAATTCTCATTTAAATTTTTGTGTCTTTGTTGTTGAATGAAAGAGGAAAATTTTAGATTGATCTATTTGATCAAGTTTTCTGTGTACTTGACATGCTCTTTGTTCGCCATTGATTTGACATGCAGCTAACTTCAAAATGACTAAGCAACAAGGTAATTACTCTCCTCCTCTGTCTCTTCTATAGTTGAATTGTTTATATAGAGCCTGTTAATAATTTCTCATTATAATGCAATACGAGGTTGTTTTTACAGTACTATGTCCAATGGGTTATTATTATCCTTAGATTTGTATGACTAATAATATGTTTCTAGAAGTAACTATGACAGAGTGTACAATATATGAAAATGAAAGTGATTAATAAGAGACTAGGGTTCAAAAACAATTTTTTTTAAACTTTGAAAATTGAGAAAAGCTATGTATGTAAGGAACTCTAAGTCTCATTAGGTCAAAATAATTAAAACTCTTCCCTCCTGTGAAGCTCTAGCAGAATCAAAAACAACTCTCCTAAGTATTTTAAATTATAAATCTTATTTCTGAAAATAGATTTAGGAATGATAACATGGTTAAAAAAACTAAAATGCTAATAATTGATTATGTGACTTATGCTAATTACTGGTAATCTCTGATATTAAGAGAAATAAAATTAAACTTCCTTTCCATTGCATCTATGTTTTTAACTCCCACCAATTACAAACCCAGTTTTGTCATCTAATTCATTCCCCTAGGAAAACAAAACAAAACTATGTGAGCTGAAGTGAAATGCACCTTTCCATATACACTTTAATCCACATCAATATTTTAAGAAGGTTAATAGACAAACAGTTATCCTGCTGTGTCGGGTTCTGTAAACAGCCAAACTAGGTCTTCCACAAGAAGGAGGTTTTTAATCAGAACACTTTATTGTGACAGAATTCCAACTCAGTCAAATTTAGGCAAAAAAGGGGCATCTATTGTCTCTGATGACTGAGGAAGTCCAGAGAAGGACAAAGCTTCTGGCTCAGTTGGATCTAGGGATACAAATGAGTTTATTGGATTGTTCATTTATGTTCTTCCTCATTTCCTCTTCCCTTCCCTCTTCCTTCCCTCTCCCTTCCTTCCTCTCCCCTTCCCTCCCTTCCTTTCCTCTCTTCTCCTATTCCATTTCCTTCCCCTCCTCTCTGCTCTTCTCCTCTTCCACACTTTCCTCCCCTCCCCTCCCCATCTTTCTCCTCTCCCCACCTCACCCCTCTTCTCCTTCCCTCCTCTTATTCCATCTCTAAGTAGAGAACTTGTCACAAACACAACTTTGTCACACCAGTTGCATCAGTTTCCTATTGTCACTGTAATGATTTTTCACAGACTCAGTGGCTACAGTTCTGAAAGTCAGAAGTCTGAAGTGGCTTTTGCTGGGCTAAAATCAAGGTGTTGGGAGAGCTGTATTTCTTCTGGAGGCTCTAGGGAAGAATCTGTTTCCCTTATCTTTTCCTAGAGACAGGCTCCTGGTCTTGGAAGCCATCTGCATTCCTTGGCTCATGGCCCCATCTTCCATCTTCAAAGCCAGCAGCATAACATTATTGGATCTCTGTTTCTGTCTTTCTCTTTGTCTAACCTCCGCTTCTGTTGTTGCATTTTCTTCTCTCATTCTCCTGCCTCCATCTTTCACTTGTATGGACCTTTGTGATTGATTACATTGGGCCCAACCAGATAGTTCAGGATGATCTCTACATCTCAAGATTCTTAATTTAATCACAGCCGCAAAGTCACTTGGACATGTGAAATAGCATATTCACAGGTTCCAGGGATTAGGATGTGGACACTTTGAGAGTTCATTATTCTGCCTACCACACCAGCCAACTCTGAAATTTTTTCCCAAGCCATTCACAGGTAGAGATAACTGTATTACTACCATTATTTGTTTTTCATCATAAATGGAATGTAAATGTGCAGACCTGACATTATCACCTATATTTTTTAAATCTCAGAAAAATGTTCAATAAAGTGAATTTTAGAATCATTGTGTGACTATATGATGGCTTTGACATTTGGATGACTTAATTATGTTTTAGTAATGGTGCCTTTTGGTTTTCATATGTTACTCTACAGTTTATTTAACAGAACAATGACAATGTTTATCATGTATGGAAATGTGCCAAAGAGTTTCTAATTAGGATGATTACTGAACTGCTAATGGGTAGTATGCAAAACATAAACTGATTGTAGCTTTTTGCAAAGGTAAAAATATTAATGAATTAGTTAATTTATTCTGCTTTCTGTCCTTCAATGAAGAATAAGATAAATTAATAAGACCTTTCGGTGGTTTAAATGGACCTGATTTTTTGCTTTTTGGAGCTAGTAAGGAAAAAATAAGATGTGATATTTGTCAAAAATACAGATGAACCATGTTTTATAAGCATTGTTTTTCTAATTTTGACCCAAATGTAACTAACATATCAATAAAGTATAAAATTGTCCCCTTTTATTTATTTTTTTCAAGTTGTATACTAGCCTTAAAGATCTATTATTTGAAAATGCTTAATATTGATTTTTACTTTCTGCATAGTTCAACAAAATGGAAACCTCTGGTCATTCTCTTTGAAAACATTTTTGTATTTACTCATTGACAGAGAAAATATTTATTTATCCTAACCCTGAATATCTGCCTAGCTGAAAGCCTGGTACTAGTTGAAAAAACAAAAGGAAATAAAACGGGTTCTGAAGGCTATGCATTTATCACTCAAAATATAAAACATCTCAGATTGATCTGGGCAAAGACAACAGCAGCAGAAGTACCTTGTGACTATTTAATCATTTTCTGATTCAGCACTGCAAATCTTCTAAAGGGCAAGGAAATAAGAAGATATGAAGGAAAATAAAACAAAAAACCTCAAGTCATACATTGGTATTCATGGCTTTCCAGGTTAGTTACACAGGAATTATTAATATCAATATATGATCTTAAAAAGTAGGGAAATTAAAATCAAACATAACTTCTCATTTTCAGTAAAATGTCTTTAGGAGAATAATATAGATCTTAATAGTAATGAAATTACATGACTTTTTCAAATGGTCAGAATGGAAGGATCTAAATTTAAGTTAAAAAATTCTTCATTTTATTATTACGTAGTAAGTGGAAAAACTGAATGTTGTGCTAAACAAGAAAACAAAGGTCTACTGAAGCTGTAGTATTGGGATGATTCATAAAGAATGTAAAGTAGTGCATAAACTTCTTAAGTTTTCACTTTATCAAAATAAAAATGAAAAATATATAGAAGATATAGAGAGGGAGAAGTAAGAGAACTTAGAAGACAGAAGATGACCTTGAAAAACTTAGAAGACTTTTAATTTACATATTTTTATTGTTGTTCAAGTGCAATTGTCTCCATTTTCACCCCACCATGCCCCCCTGCCCCACCCATCCCTGCCTCCCACCCTTGAATCTACCCTGTTTGGCTCTGTCCATGTGTCCTTCATACATGTTCCTTGATGGCCTCCCTATTATCCCCTATTATCCCTCTCCCCCTCCTCTCTGGTTACTGTCAGATTGTTCTTTATTTCAGTGTCTCTGGTTCTATTTTGCTTGCTTGTTTGTTTTGTTGACCAGGTTCCAGTTAAAGGTGAGATCATATGGTATTTGTCTTTCACCACCTGGCTTGTTTCACTTAGCATAATGCGCTCCAGTTCCATCCATGCTGTTGCAAAGGGTAGGAGGTCCTTTCTCTCTGCTGTGTAGAATTCCATTGTGTAAATTTACCACAGTTCTTTGATCCACTCATTTACTGATGGGCGCTTAGGTTGCTTCCAGCACTTAGCTATTGTAAACCGTGCTGCTATGAACATTGGGGTACATAGGTTCTTTTGGATTGGTGTTTCAGGATCCTTAGGGTATAATTCCAACAGTGGCATTGCTGGGTCAAAAGGCAGTTCTATTTTTAGTCTTCGGGGGAACTCCATACTGTTTTCCACAGCAGCTTCACCAGTCTGCATTCCCACCAACAGTGCACTAGGGTTCCTTTTCTCCATAACCTTGTCAGCACTTATTGTTTGTTGATTTGTTTATGATGGCCATTCTGACTGGTGTGAAGTGGTATCTCATTGTGGTTTTTATTTTTATCTCTCTGATGGCTAGTGGTGCTGAGCATCCTTTCATATGTCTCTGGGCCCTCTGTATGTCCTCCTTGGAGAAGAGGCTATTCAAGTCCTTTGCCTGTTTTTTAATTGGGTTGTTTATCTTCTTGGAGTGTAGTTGTGTGAGTTCTTTATATATTTTGGAGGTAAAGCTCTTATCTGAGGTATCATTTGCAAATATGTTTTCCCATACAGTTGGTTCTCTTTTCATTTTAATGCATATTTTCTTAATAGCTTATAGTAGTCACTGATGTTACTTTTTGGAAAAGGTATTGACAGGTAAGTATAAACATGTTTTTTTTAAAAAGCCATAAGCTACTTAAACATTACAAATTTGAAGGATTCTGGCATGCATAAAAATTGTTTAAATATTAAGTATATATAAAATAATGTTATAAGACATAGGTTAAATGAATAAAACCAATATCAGCATATCAATGCTCATTTTAAAATAAAGCATTATCAAGAATCTTGAAATTTCTTGAATCCTCCCTCACCAATTTCATATTCCTTTTCCACCCATACATGACTATATCCACAATTGTATTTATATAGTTCCTTTGTTTATCTCTGTAATTTTACTACATGTTTAACTTTGATTTATCCATGTGTATTTCTATAGGTTATTCCATATCAGGGTAGAATATTCTAGACTATAAATATACAACTATTTATAACCCAAGCTTCTATCCATGGACATTTGAATTGTTTCCAGTCTTTTTTTCCCCCTATTACAAAGCAATGTTGCCAAGAAAATTCTTGGATTTGCCTTAAGGTGCATAGAAGGAGGTGTTTTCTCTGGTGTATATGAATAGGAGTAAAAGTTCTGGGTCACTAGGAGTAAAATTTCTGAGTTAACACTTTTCAGTTCACTAAATATGCCAAATTGTTTTCCACAGTGATTGAACTCCCACCAGCAATCTATAAAGATTCTTGTTCTACATCCTTATGAACTTGGCATTATCAAATAGTTTAATTTTTATCCATGCAATGGATGTAAAATGTTGTCTGAGGACTTTAATGTGTCTTTCCATGATTACTAATGATATATAATAACTTTCTGTTTATTTATTAGTCATTTCTTTTCCTTTTACGTGTCAGATATGTTCATAATTTTCTATATATTTATTGTAATGCTTGCCATTTTCTAACTGGATTTCAGTTCTTTTTATATTTGTCATACTATATCTTCCAGTTATACATGTTGCAACATATTTTTACTTTTTCATGGTGTTGAAATTCTTGATTTTGAGTAATTACATTTATTGATATTTTTGTGTTTCTTGTGTCTTATTTTGTTTCTTTTAAATTCCTTCTTTATTCTTAAGTCTCTCAAATGTGTGCTGTCACAGTTTCATGTGTCGTCTTGGCTAGGCCATAGCTCTCATTTAATTAAACATTAATCTAGCTGTTGCTCTGATGGTATTTTGTAGATATGGCTAGCATCTATAATCAGTTGAATTTAAGTAAAGTAGGTTACCCTTGATAACATGGGTGGTTTTCATTTAATCAATTATAAATTGAAAACAAGTTTCCTGGAGAAGACAATTCTAATTGAATACTGAATGATCTCCTGTTTGAGTATGTAGTCAGCTGGTTCACCTTACAAATTTTGAACTTAAGACTATAGCTTTAATTTCATGTATTTCCAGGTCACTCGCCTACTTTATAGATTTCAGGTTTGCCAGTTCCCACAATCATGTGAACCAATTCCCTAAAATTAATTTTTCTCTCATTCTCTTTCTCAGATACTTCTGTTTTTCTGGAGAAACATATGGATACATGTACTTACATTATTTTCAGAAATGTTTACTGTTTAATGACTTACATTTACATATTTCATCAACCTGGAATTGATCTTTGCCACATAGTTAGGAAGAGATAATATTTCCAATACTGTTTATTGAATACTCTGTCTTGTACCCACTGAGATGTAGTCCTGTACTGGGTCTGTCGTAGACCAAGTTTCTATGTGGATATGGAACTGCGTTCTCCATTCTATGCCATTGTTCTTTTCATCTTTGACTGGGGAATTACCAAAGTATTCTAATCACTGTAGCTTTAGAAAAAACCTTGGTGTCCAGAAGGAAATAAATATTGTAAAGTGGCACAAAAATATGCTGGTGAAATTTTCATTGCCTTAAATAATGTGAATCAATTTAGAGACAACTTGTAATTAAATGAACTGCAAATCTGTATCAATAAGCACTTACTACAACCTTATTTATTTAGCAATGTTGAAAATATTTATAAAGTATTTAAAATTTCTCCTTTGCACTCTGACTAGTCTTTTATGATCTTTTTATATCTGCTTGCTATTGTAACTGGTATCGTTTTCTAACTCACATTTCTGTCAATGCAAATTTAATTAAGTTTGTATTTAAATGTTTTTTATCTGGCAAAGCTGCTAAATCCTGTTTTTATTATTTTGGGTTTTATGCATATATAATCATAACTGAGACTAACCGTATTTTTTATTCAGTATTCATTTTATTTTATGTGGTTCTTACAATGTTAAATTGAAATGCAAGAGTAGATATCCAGTCTTTTTCTAATAAAAGGAAATAATCTAAAATTCCGCCAGTAAAAATTATATTTGGCCTAGGTTTTATTAAGCCATTTAGTCTTAGATTAAGGAAATTTTCTTGTGTTTACAGATCGATATAAATTTTGCATGGATTTCTTTTGGAATTTATGTAGTGTCTTTTCTGCATCTATTGACATGTTCATTTGATTTTTTTCATTTATTTTTAAAATATATTAAATTACCTTATTGTTATTCTACATTAAAACTAATTTGGCCATTATATATTTTAGCTTTGTCAATAAATTTAGTTTTCTATTACTACAGAAACTAAATTTAGTTTTCTATTTAGTTTTCATTGATGTTTCTCACCCTCTCTTTCTCCCTCCCTTCCTCTCTCTATAAAATAAATAAATAAAATCTTAAAAAAAATATGAGTCACTAAGTGTAGAGAAATATAGTTAATAATATTGTGATTACACTCTATGGTGCCAGGTGGGTACTAGAAATATGAGGGGGAACACTCTCTAAAGTATAGGATTGGCCAATCACTATGCTGTACACCTGAAACCAATACAAAAATAATATTGGAAGTAAACTGTAATTGAGAAATAAAAATTTAGAAATGCAAAAAAATCACAGATAATTGAAACAAACAAATGACTATATGCACCCCTATGTTTATTGCAGCCTTATTTACAATAGCCAAGATATATGGAAGCAGCCCACATGCCCATCAGTAGACCACTGGATAAAAAGCTGTGGCATACATCTTCAGTGGAACATTAATCAGCCATAAAAAATAATGAAATCTTACCTTTTGAGATAACATGGATAGACCCAGAGGGTATTACGTTAAGTAAACACAAGTCATGTGGAGAAAGACAAGTACCATATTATTTCACTTACATGTGGAATTTAAAGAGCAAAATAACTGAACAAATGAAATAGAAACAAACTCATGGACACAGAGATGAGACTGATGATGGTTGCCAGAGGGGAGGGAGTTTGCGGGCTTGGGTTAAAAAAGTAAAGGAATTAAGAAGTACAAATTAGTAGTCACAAAATAGTCACACAGATGTAAAATACAGCATAGGGAATATAGTCAATAATATGTAATAACTACTGTGCCAGGTAGATATTAGAAATATTGGGGGGCACTTTGTAAAAGTATATGGTTATCTAACTACTATACTCTATACCTGCAACTAACACTAAATAATATTGAATATAATTTAAAAATAAAATATTGTTTGCTTATTTTTTATGCTAAAAATAATTTAAAGAGGTATTTTACCATTCATACTTTAATTTCTTGAATTACTAAGCTAAATATTTTTCTTACGTGGATAGGGTGATTACATTTCTTCTGCTACTAACTTTTAGCAAAATTATGTATTTTTTTTGTTTAGTTTTAGTTCTTTACTTTTCATTTTTAGGATTTTCATTAACTCATACCTTCATAACACTTGTGCAATTTTTTAGCTCTTTACTTCCTGTTAGTTGATTTTTTCAATAATGTTTTGATATAGGATGTCTGCCTGGAAAAAGTTCAGCCATTATTAATATAATGAGAATGGTCTGTGCTGCATCATTGTAACCTGGTAGCCAAGGAGAGTGGACTGGAATGCACATGTGTGAACAATGACGACTTCACTGTACTAGTCAGTTGGGGCAGTAGATGCCCTTGAGTGAGCATTTGTACTGTGTGGCCATCACATTCAAAATGACTGAGTGAGTAGAGAAACAAACCTGCATCAAATTTTGCATGAAGCTTGAACATTCCTCCACAGAAACCATTCGGGTGATTCAGAAGGCTGCAACTATGGGAAACTGGCGAACAACGCACCCACTCAATCATCACGTCTTGTACAGTTTTTTTGAAAAACATCAAATCACCCAGGTCACTCGATTCCCCTAGATCCCAGATTTGGCACCCTGGAACTTCTGACTTTTCCCAAAACTAAAATTGTTTTTGAAAAGAAAGAGATTTAAGACATTAAAGAATTTCAGGAAAATACCACAGGGCAGCTAATGGCAATTGGGAGAATTGTGTGAGGTCCCAAGCTGCCTACTTTGAAGGGGACTGAGGCGTCATTGTCCTATGTACAGTGTTTCTTGTATCTTGTATCTTCTTCAATAAATGTCTATATTTTTCATATTACATGGCTGGATACCTTCTGCAAAGAGCTTGTACAGTAAACTTGTCTTTATATTCTCAATTTTTTAGTTAACTTTTTTTGTTATCATTTCTTATTTTGCTGAGAAAGGCCTGCTAGCCTTATATTGTTGGCATATTTTATTTTAAAAAATATGTTCTAGTTCAATATATTTTAATATATAACATGAAATGTGAATGTAGCTTATGTTTTTAAACAATTGGCAGCTAAATAACCAGCCTAAGTACGTTTGTATCTCTAAACTCGATTTTAAGTCATGAGATATTTGTTTTATTTTTAAATTTTAGAAAATCAAAAGCACAAATCTAAAAACACATATATGAAAAAAGAAAAGCAACTTTTTTCTACCTTTACCTTTTCATTTTTCATGTTTAGGTATAATATAGCTGCTCATTTTATTTTACATGCTTGCATCATTAAATAAAATACTACACAGATTTTATTTCTCCCTATTATTGGAAAAATTTTCTTTTTCTCTGTTCTTATGTCCTCTTGGCCAGTTTTGCCAATTATAATATAGATTGCTTGTGGATGGATATATCTAAATGGATATATCTGAGCACAGCTAATTCTAGTCACAGATCTAATGTCAAAATGCAATAATCAACATATATTCTGTCTCTCGCCTCTCTTCACCAGTTTCAGATTCTGTTTCAGGGAGCAAAGGCACGGCCCCTTGTTCTTCTGCAGTGACAATCCAAGTGCGATAACGGAGTGTTCAATTAGCTGAGCTAATGGAGCAGCTCCCCCAGTTAAACAGCAAGAACAGTTTTGAAGCCTTCATACTTCCTGTTCAATTTCAGTCTCTCTGATAACATTTTTAGCTGCCTGATGAATCCTCCTTATTCAGAGGCATTCTTCTCCTACCTTATTAGTGGGGTGATATTCCAACTAAATCCCGAGGACGTCAACTTTGTTGGGCACGTGGAGGAACATTTAAGTCTTATAAATACATTTCTCCATCCCATCTCACCTCTTCCATCTTTGAATTCATTCACAGTTTGGGGAGAATGGGCTGCCAACTGTGGGAGAAATCCTTGCCACCATCCTTCCCACGGTTTGTCCCAGACCTGCTGTCATTCTGGGGAGGAAGCTTTCATATATCTGACAGAAGTTGAATTGTCACTTTCCCTGAAATATGTGGTGTTGACAGCAAGTGTGGTAATTAGCAGAAAATAGGGAATGCAGACACAGCAGTGGGACTAGTGGTTAGAATCCTTCCCTTTTAACTCTGTCAAGGCTGGAGGGAGCTGTGGTGAGCTGATGTGTGTGTGGCTTATGGGAGAATCCTGGATCTGCATTCAGAAGATTGGAATCTAAGGACAGGCTTGAACACTAACTGTAAAGGTTGATATTCCCTTCATTATTCCATCTCAATTTCCTTCTCTTGATTTCATATGATTACTGTGAGATGATATGTGAAAGTGTTTAATACACCAAAAGTGTTGTGCAAAATAAAAGAAGGTGTTACTATTGCTATTCCTGGTGAGTGAACAATGAGGGAAGAAAGGAATTTTATTTACAGACTTTTTCTAGAAAGACTTGTGTAGTAGTAAGACTGTGAGGATGAAAGAAACAAGGCCAGGATCGTAGGTGGTTGGTCATCCTACAAGCTGAATAAATTTTAAGGCCTGTCCTTTAGAACCAGGTCACAACATTTAGAACTTTATTTACTTTGCTTGAAATAGGCACCATGAGATGTTCTTTTCTTATTGAGTTGGTTCAGTCCTGAAATCCAAGTCTTTAGGAATAGGTTCATATGTCTATCTCTTTCCAGCCAGCTCTCTGTCCACTTGTTCTTCCATATGATAAATATGCATTCTGTACTGATTCTGTGTGATATACTATGTTAAACTATGCGATTGCAAAGATGAAAAAGATGAGGTTTCTGCTTTTGAAGCAGCTCGAAATCCTAAAGAGGACATATAGATGACTATTATAGATGTAGAGAATAAACAAAATCTCAAATAGAAGGCCAGGTAAGTAAAATTAAAGGTAGTCTATAAAACCACTCTTAGGAACAAATTTAAAGGCAATTCTGTATCATTTTGATAGGCCCCAATCGCTCTGTTGTTTCTTTCTATTTTCATTCTATTTAGCTTTACTCTAAGGTGACTAGTATACAATTCCTATTTTAAAACTTTCATATCTATTTAAATTTTCCTTATAAAGTCAGAACCAAAACAGTAGCTGAAACAATTGTGCTTAAACCTCTAATGAGGCCAAGTTACCACACTAAAAAATAAGGTTATTGAAATAAGTCTAAAGCAGAACCTTACAAAATACATGGGCTCTGGGCAGGTTAATGACTTCATTTCTATTCAGAATGTTTCCTTTGAGATCGTGTTCTACATTCATTTAATGGTATTAAAGAAAACTCAAGTAAAACATGTTTGCTGTTGTTTGTTATTTTCCATTCTAGGGAGGGGAGTTGAATATTTTATATTTCACTAGTTACAGAAAAATTCATGTGCAGAGATCTGAGTTTACTGGCAATAAATTTTAGATTTATCAAAGTGATTGATATTTTACTATTCTTTATAGGTTGGCTTAGTCACAGCTGCCCAGCTGGCTTGCCCTTAATCTGGTTCAAATTGGAGCCATGTATATTCTTGTCTTTTAGGCTTTATTTCTTCTTAGAGGTAAAAAAAAAAAAAACCTCATCAGGACAGAATCAGATCTATTTTATCAGTCTTCCTGTCTCTCTTCCACTCAACCACTATTACGGAACTTTCATTAAACAGCTATAAAGTAAAATGGACTATACTTAAATTATACCTTCCTTCCTTCCATCTTTCCTTCCTCCCTTCCTTCCTCCCTTCCTTCCTCCATCTTCCTTCTATCTTTCCCTCCTTAAGATAAAGGTAATATTTTTCAAAAAATATTTAGAAATTACATAGAAAGTAAAAATTACTCAAGAAAGTAAAGATTGCTCATATTTTATTACATTTCTTTCTACCCGGTATATAAGTATAAATTATTTTTACACACACACATATATATACACACACACACATATGTGTATATATTTTAAAAAATTGCTAAATTGTTTTGTAACTTTTTTATCTGCTTAAAATATAAGCACAACATTTTTTCTACAACATAATTTTTTCTTTGTATTTCAGTGCATGGCTTTACTAAAGTTGATTTACCAATCTCATTGTTATCTCTAAATTCACATTATAAACTATGTTGTGATGTGCTGTGGTTAAAGTTTTATGTAGATAAATAATTATTTTGTTTGGACATATATTACTACAAATGGAGTAACTAGGTTAAATAATATTTAAAAAGGCATACTGTTGGGAATTTAAGTACTAAGTATAATTGCTTTCATAATGTGAATTGATAAGAAGTAACAAAATGAACAAAATAAAAACAAAATCATAGCAATAAATCAGAATTAGTAGGAATGAAAATTAAGTGAAACTGCTATTCAAAATGGAGAAAGCTCTGAGTTTATGGCAGAAAGAGCAACAAGGCTTCTGGGTTCTTGTGGAGTTGCCTTCATTTCCAACACGATATAAACATATTCTGCAAAACTGTTAGCTTCTTTCATAATCAGTTTTCATATCAATAAAATTCTGACAAAGATAGGGTTTTTCAGCACATTCATAGGGTTTTATGTAGGACTAATGAAAAACAAACGGAAAAAAAAAACTTTTAAAATGTGAGGCACTATGATGATGAATACATTTGCAACACAAAGTGAACCCACAGCATCAGTATCAGAGTCTGAGAGCAGAGTATCAAGCCCACTCCAGAGTTACCGAGTCGGAATCTACAGTTTAGGAGATCGAGTGATTTTTAGTTACATTAAAGTTTGAGAAGTACCAATTTGAAAGAAAAAGAAAAAAAATTCATCCCTTTTAAACAAGAGAGGTTTACCAAAACTTTCCTCCCACAGGCTGTTAGAATGAACATACTATTTAGAGTATGCAAAATAGGATAAATTGGGTGAATTAAGAAAGGTCAAACAAATAAAGTTTTAGAATTGATCTTTTCTCTAAGAAGAAGCGTGTCTATCTTCAGTCATAATATTCTGAGCGAAAATGGTTTAGTAACATTGGGCGGTAGCAGTTGGATCAGTGTACATTGAGATCAAGCCCACCTTTCCTGCTAATAGGGTGGTAGGTAACGTGCATCACTGAGTCCTCCACCGGTTAGGTTCCCATAACCCCCTGCACTTAACTGGGTTATGGCATTTACCATACCAGTTTTGTGAGGTTCTGCTTCCTTGCTGCTATTTCCAATAGAACATACATTACCTGAGGGCGGGGCTATGCTTTATTTATTTTTGTACCTTCAGTAACTACCACAGTATCTTGCACACGGTAGGCTGAATAAAATATTTAGTAGTAATACTAGACAGAGCAAACTCATGTGAAAAAAAAATCTCAGAATTTGCTGAATTATGTCAAATCAATCTAAGTGCCTATAACAACTGATTATTTAGAATTTCTATGCTTTTAAAAAATCCTCACCAGAAAACATGTTTATTGATTTTAGAGAGAAAGGAAGGGAGAAAGGGAAAAAGAGAGAGAGAGATCGATGTGAGAGAAACCTCAGTCACTCGCGTCCCATACGTGTCCCCACCAGATCCATATCCGCAACCTAGGTATGTGCTCAAACAGGGAACTGAACCTGTGACATTTTGGTGTGTGGGATGATGTTCGAACCAATTAAGCCATCTGGCCAGGACTTTTCTGAGGCCAACATCTTTTTGTGATCATTTCTTACCAGTTGCTTTTTACTTTCTTGTTAGTTAACATTCTACTTTTCTTTCTGATAATTCTTTTTTGGAGATATAGCTTAGTGTTCATTGGGACGTTTTCCTCGTCGGGACCGTCTGATACTCACTTCCCCCTTTTGAGCAGGTGGATGATCTCTCCCCTAATCTTGGTTAAGTACGCAGTATGTTTACGTCCCCACCTCCCCACTGCAGACACCTGTGTCATCCCCGAGGGCTCTCTCTGCCAGACCCCTCTTCTCCTCTTCTCACAGCCTGCTACATTTTCTATTCTGCTACTTGGACTCTTCTGGGGCTGAATTGTGAGTGACCGGTCAAGAATGAAAGAAATGGCTGTATTTTATCTCAGTGAAGGCGCCCTGACCAACCTGTCTTTGCTGCGAATCTGTCCTCACAGTTCCTTTATCCTAGCCCTCTGGAGGGTCCTGGGCTCCTGCCAGGGCCAACCTGTCCCCTCTGTTCTTTCTATTGATGATGAGAGCTCTCAATAGCCATGACCAACTAAAACAATTTTTTTTTTGCTTACAACTAAAAATTCCTAATTATTATAGTGGTAAGAACATGAGCTCCAGAAGCAAGTAACCTAAGTTCCTATCTTGATCTTCTACTTCCTAGTAGTCAAGTGACATTCACTTTATCTCTCTTTGCATATTTGCTTAGCTATAAACAAGTATATTAATGCTTAGTACATAGGGTTGTTGTGAGAATTAAATTACGTGACATAGGTAAGATGTGTAGCAAGATTTCTTGGTACCCTATAAACATTCAAAATTGACTATGGCAGCAAGTTAATTGAACCTCAATTTTCTCAACTGTAAAACAGGGAATTATTATACATTTTACATATGTTTTCTGAGCAACTATATGATAATATGACATGTAGATTGTGAGGAAAAGACATGATATATCATATATTATCTTTGGTAGACAATTATGTAATATTCCTTGCTTTGGCATAATGTCATCTTTATCATGATCATTGTCATCTAACATTCCTATATGAAGTATTTTAAATATTATAGGAATTATAATTGTTGTGATGAGTAGATATGTTACAGAACCAACCAATGGTGTTCTAGAGCCGCTGTGGGCTTCAATGGCCCACCACCAAGCAACGTGACTTCCAAGGCAAGAGTTTAGTGAGAAAGGAAAGGGGTTATTTATTTAAAGGTTATACAGATTTGGAATAATGGCAGAATTCTGCCATTATGTCCCACTCCCTTTAAAACACCCCCAAATTAGTACCCCTGCCAAGCCAGACCAGCTTCAGAATATGCCATTCAGAAGTACTGTCCTTCAGAAAAGGAGAAGTCTGCAGCTCAGCGTTCCTCATCACAGTTCAGCTCCAAGCATCTCTCATGTGTCTGTGGTTGGCCAGACAGGCCCCCCACAGTGCTGCCAGCTTTGCTGTGGTCTTCTGTGTGGAAGGGATGCTGAGGATGTTTCCAACAGACCTGCCAACCTCCAGCCCTCCAGACTGAGAGAGACAGGCTGGTATCAGGTTTCTCAGTGCACTCCAATTTTAAAGGATTGTCTCAGAACTTCCTGTGTAGCCCAACATCAGCTCTCCCTATGGTGCATTAGTGACTGCCATTTTTGTCAGCAACCCAGTATCTTTTAGCCTGTTTTTGGCTGCCATCATTAATCAAGGCAAGAGTTCCCAGCCACACACAGGCATCCAGGGTGGGCATCTGGCCCTGCAGCTCACACAGGTGCTGTATGAGCTTTCCCCCCACCCTGCTACATCATGAGTCACTCTGCTGAGTCACTGCGGGCCCACATTCTCACAGTCATGTACGCAATATGCCCTGGGCAGCTTCTGCAGCTCCTTCCTTCCAGAAAGCATGGGTGTTAATCTGCCTTTGTTATGCAAAGGGCCTCAAATGTTGTACTTTCCACTCTGTGAGCACTCTTCCCCATCTCCCCACCTTCAGGGACCCATGCTCTGATCTCTGTTACAGATATTGTTATTCCTATCATAGGAATAAAGAAACTCTGAGTCAGAGGATTTAAATGATTTGCCCAAGATTTCTCAACTAGAAGGTAGGTAGTCAAAGACATAAACTATTAATTTCTAAATCCAAAGCTCATACTTTTTGTTACAATGCTCTGAAAGTGAATGAAAAGTTCACAGTTGTTGGTTGGATGACCCTGTTTTTTAACAGAAAAAATGCCTAATTTTGTGAAGTGCATTAACCAACCAGCAAAGGTATAACCTTCTTTCCAATGTCTCTGGTCCACCTTGGGTTCCCAATTCTTTAAAACAATTGACTTTTCCCATACACTGTTATAAGATGGATATATAGCTCAGTGGTTAAGAGTATGGCTTTTGAATTCAGATATTTTTATGTCTAAAACATGTTTTACCACCAGCTTAGGTAATTTTTTTTACCACTTTATAGCTCAATATTCTTTAATTTTTAAGTATAAATAATAGTTTTACCCATTTCATAGTAGTGCTTGGGGGATTAAATGAAACAATCTATATATATAATGTATGTTTAACATATTTTCTGTCATGTAGTCAATAAATGATAGCTAATATTGTTGTATTTATTACTTCCTCTCATAGACTCTAAGTTTATTTTATTGTAGACATGATAAAGTTTATATATACATATGAGGTTCACCTGTAAAATGGCCAACCATTGTTAATATAACAAGAATGGTTTGCTCAACATCGATGTAACCTGGCAGCCAAGGAGATGGACCGAAATGCACATGCACGGACAATGACAACTTCGCTGTACTAGTCAGTGGGGGCAGTAGACCCATTGGGTGAGCATGTGTACTGTGTGGACATCACATTCAAAATCACCAAGCAAACAGAGCAATGAATCTGCATCAAATTTTGCAACAAGCTTGAACATTCCCCTAAGGAAACTATTCAGGTGATCCAGAAGACAACAGCTATGGGCAACTGGTGATTGGCAGCTTCACCACAAAAACATATCCACTTATACATCATGTTTCCTGCAGAGATTTTTGGCAAAACATCAAATCACCCAGGTGACTCTGCTCCTCTATAGCCCAGATTTGGCACACTGCAACTTCTGGCTTTTCCCAAAACTAAAATCACCTTTGAAAGGGAAGAGATTTCAGACCATCAGTGAGATTTATAAAAATATGATGGGGCAGATGATGGTGATTGGAAGAATGGTGTGAGATCCCAAGGTGCCTACTTTGAAGGGCACTGAGACATCATTGTCCTGTCAGTATTTCTTGTATCTTCTTTAATAAATGTCTTTATTTTTCATATAATGTGGATGGATACCTTCTGGACAGAGAGAGAGAGTCACTAGATCAAGGCTGAGAAGTATCTTTATTTGAGTTTTTGTCCTTGACTTGTTTACTTAATCATCTTGGATATACATTTTCTTTCTAAATATTGGAGAGAGACCTGGAGAGTGAGGTTGGGCTCGTAAGTCCCTTTGGTATCTACCTCATTTGTCTTTTCAACAGGCCCTAACATTCTGCACTACTGGAACAATTGAAGAACATTCACAAGTTGAAATTTCATGGAATTCAAAGTAAAGTTTTTGAGTTTGAGAAATTCATCAGGCAAGGCAAGGCAAGGGAGTCGATAATGTGATAGAAGCTGTTTAATCCCAGAAGGTAGAGGGCTTTAAATGGACTATAAGTTCAATGTGAGCCAAAAAGGGTGACAAGCCTGTTAAATAATTAATAGGACTTTCGACTGTTATGTAGACGATATGTCCTCTTTCTGATCAGAGCCCATGTGGAGGCTGGGTTCAGTCCTGGGCAAGGACCACATTGGCAGGTGCAAGATGCTAGAGGAGGAGGAGTGGAACATTGGAATGGTGACCGTTTTGGGAATCACATTGTGTGTAGAGTGTTTGTGGAAATTGGAGCTTGTCGATTTAGGAGCAGGACACACTGAAGGGTGCAGCGGCCAGAACAGAGAGTTAGCTCTCTCCAAACGTTTGAAGCCATTCTCTTTGGCGAAGGATTTGGATATACTTAGAATTGCCCCCACAAGAACAAAACGGTAGAGGTTCCAAGGAGAAAAAAAATTTGGTTCAACTCAGCAGTGTGACTCTAAACACCTTGAGCCTTAAAAGGCCTGTTGAGTATACAGTAATAAGGAGCTACTACCAGAAGTGCTTAAGATGGGATCAATCTCTCTCAAACCTATTCCATGCAAAGAATAAGCTAGGTTTCCTAATAAAAATACAGACTTCTTGACTCTCTCCTGGAGTTCTGATTCAGTAGGTCAGGAGAAAGTCATACATATATGTCATTTTTAGCCATCACATCATGAAATTTTTATGAGCAAGAAAGTTTGGGAAAGCCTTCCCTGTTTGCCTGCCAAGTACATAGTAAGAAGTTGCTCGATTTTAACGGGAGGTTTGTTTCTTTGATGTTGAAGATTAATTTTAAAATTCTAGTTGGTTCTCATTGTATATAGTGATTTACTTGCTTTGTATCATTATAGCAACATCATTTGAATAAGCACATATAATTTTAATACATAGCACATAATATACCAGTATGAAGGTGTTTTAAGATGTAAAAATATTTTTAGAAAGCTTAAGAATAATTTAATCATCAGTATTCAGGTTTTTTTAAGATGTACATATTTTTTTACTCCGAGGTAAAATTTTCCTGTGTATCTTTCCACAAATAAACATATACCTTGTTAGTCAATATGATGTGTACCTTTTAAAATGATACCCCAAAATTTGAAGAGAAAAATATAGGTTTTCAGATATAAACTATTAAAGTTTGAGCAATTTATAAAGCTACAATTTAGGATGTATATTTTTGTATGATTTAGAAAAATTAGCCTCTGACATTTCAGACTGTGGAATTGGTAACTGTTCGCAGAAATATCCACTTTTAAATTATTATTTTACAAGCTAAGTTACAGTAACTATCTAGGGACCTGTGTGCTTCTAACTTTGTGTCAATTTTATGTCTGTCATAATTGAGCCAACTTTGTGGTAGTGTCAGAAATTTTATTTTTCAAAATGAAGAAAAATGTATTGAACTAAAGTAAAGAAATTCCTTCTGGTTATCAGTTGCAAAAAGCAAATAAGCATATATTGTTACTTTCTTTTACTTCTAAAGGCATGAAAATGGAAATTTAGAAATAAGAAAATGTAACAAGAATGTGTTCTGGAGAAAGAACACAAATGAGAAGAATCCATTAGGTGAACCAATAAAACATGAGAGGCCTTCTGAGCAGCTTGGAAAGATGGCTCTGTGAGAGGAAGACTGCAGTCAAAGGATTTTCCAGGTGTTATCCCACAGGTAGGGGATGACACCTGGGCAAACGTGTAATACCATTTGTGTGGGTTTAAAATTAGTCCACAAGTTATTTGACACTTCTCATTCAGCAGGTAGACCCTAATTCCCTCCCCATTGTGTGTTGTCTGACTTAAGTTATTCTCTTCTGATAAATAGAATATAGAGGAAGTAACAGTGTGCAACTTCAGAGACTAGGCAATAAAAAGCCTTTGTAGATTCTGACGTAGTTGTCCTGACTTGCTCTCTCTTGTACCACTCATGTTTTGAGAAAATTAAGGGAACCTATGGAGGTCTGTGTGGCAAAGAACTGAGATCTCTAACCAGTGAGGAACTGAGACCTCGTGAGAACTTGGGGCTGAACCTTCCTGGAGTTGAGCCTGCAACCTCATGAAGTGCTATGAAGCAGAATCAGCCAGCTAAACACTTCCTCTTAGATCCTGATCTAGAGAAAGTCTAGAGATAATGTTTGCTGTTTTAAATGCTAGTTTTTGAGGTAATCTGTTACATAGCAAAGGGTAATTTAAAAAGTCATTTGTATCTATGTATATTTTTTCTACACCTGTGTTAGGAATTTTTTAGGTCCAATTTTTCTGCCCCGATTAATTATTGCATCTTTTAAAAATAAATCTGGGGTGTTGATATATGGTTTAAAAATATTTTACAAGACACTTGAGATAAGTTTATATGCTTTCTAGCCAAATCTCATCTCTGTTATGAAAATGAAGTGCGGTGGCATACAGGGGAGAGTCAATAAGTACTTTATGTTTTATTCTTGCATATAATTAATTGTGTCTATGCAGTTAAGGATGCCCTTATTATTTAAGTCACTTTTAACTCAAAGCACCCCAACTGATATATTCCAACTGCACTTTATATCTTCTTACATAATTTCAGATGCTTATATTATTTAGAGATTTATATTGTATTATATTATATTCCATTTAGAGATTGTTAGAAAGAAATTATGAGAGATTCTTGTGACTCTGGCTTTCTTTCCCTTAATGTTGAGAGAATCTTTTTGCTTTATTTAAATATCTTATTCTTGGCAAGAACGCCACAAAAATGATGTGTCCTTCTCAGCTTATCATATTAAAGATCACTTGATAGCTATAGGATGCTAACTTTAATCACTTAGTTGAAGTGGTGTGCTCCAAATTTTGCTAATATAAAGATATTATCTTTCACATTGTAACTAATAAGCATGTTGAGACAATGCAAATATCCTAGTTCTGATCATACATTTGCCCATTAATTTCAGCTTGAGATAATTATTATTACAGTGTTTCCCAAGTGGTGATTTCCTATTCTATCATTACATTTAAAAATTGATATTCTTCTGTCAGAAGAGCATTCCTTTCTCCCATTAGCTTATTTATTCAATTATTTATTTAGGATTTTTTATACTAATTTTGTAACTTTCTTGCAAATATGAAACTAATGCAAAATAAAAATTAGAAAAAAATTAAATCTTAAAAATCTCTTAATCTTCAATTGAGGAAGACATAGTAGGGTCTTGTAACTATAATGTACTTTAGAGCTATTTGTTAATTTAGATGCTTTCACATGTGTGCATCACTGAAAATCACCATTGACTTTGTCAGCTATAATAATACAATATCGATTAGAAGATAATCATTGTTTATACAGAAGTTTGAGACAAATATTATTGCAGTAATCATTTCTTTCACTTACTGGAATTTGTCCTAGTAAATTTCCTTTCAATGTAAACATCCTCAAATTCTAAATAATGAACAAATCAATTTTTAAAAGGATGATATGTTGAAGAATTTTTAATTTTATTCCAGTTTTTCCAGTGTTAGAAAATTAGATAACTGCAAAAAAATAGAGAAATGGCCAAACTGGAAAAAATGATATTTTAAAATTATTAATCTTTATATTCTGGACTTATATACTATCAAGCAAACTAAAATTTACTGAGTTTGTACCACATATATCTGACTCTATTATACATATTTGTATACACATTTATAAAATTATAAATATTAGATAATATTTATTGACACTGATAGTATTTCTACCCATATTAGATTAACGAATTCTCAAAACAACTCTTAATGGTGGATATTATCTCTGTTTTGCAGATGAAAACAGAGTCAGAGAAGTTAGTTATCTTTTCTATATCATCCAGGTAGAATTATGAGGATCTTGATTTGGAAACTCTATGGATATTCATATATATATAAAACAATACCTGTGATCATATTGCTACAAAAACATTTAACTAAATTATGCCATATTTATTGAGATTATAATAATTCTTACTTGTATCTGTCTCTTCTTTGTATTTTAAATCCTTTTTTCAATACATTCTTTGGACTTTTTTCATATTCTTGCAGTTACTTGTTCAGAGTGAAAGTTGGAACAAATTCATTTTCTTGAAATGCAGTTTTGGAAAGGCTGTTTCATAGGGATAGATTGAGAAGAGAAATAAATACCTCCATCAATATGTTTATGATTACTCGACATTATTAGAAACTGACTGGGCTTGGGAAGGGATGGTTTCTATTCTTCTTTTCAACTTATTGTTAAAGGTTTCCTTTTTTTGCCAAGTAACATGTAAGAGGAAAAATAAGCTGAAAATTTTCTTAAGCTGCAGTGTCAACAGTTCTTGTATTTTCTTTCTTTATTTTTTAATGTAAACATGACTTTTTAATTAAATGCATTGGGTTACATTGGTTAATAAAATTATATAGGTCGCAAATGAACAGTTCTATTACCCATCAACTGTATATTACACTGTGTGTTTACTAACCAAAGTGACATCTTTTCGCCACCAAGTACTTCAGCCCCTTCACCCTTGACTGCCCCTCACCCCTCTGCCCTCTGGTGACCTCCCTACCGTTGTCTGTGTCTGTGTTTTTCTTGCTTGTTCACTTGTTGCTTTCAGTTTTATATCCCACATATAAGTGAAATCATATTGTTCTTGATTTTTTATGTAGCTCTCTTTTTTTTTTCAGTTGATCAGCATTACTTGGTAAAGAGGTGCCCAGTGGTGGCCCTTGGCTTTGTCTTAAGAAGAAAGTCTCAGAAAACTTTTCATATCAATTCGTGTGCTATCAACAGTAATGAAGTAGCATAGCTGACTGGCTAAGGAAAAAAAGGAATACATATTAAAGAGAATTTATATTGTACCTTATACTTTTAAAAGAAAAATATTTATTAGAAGACAAAAGGGATACTCTAAACTCCAAATAAATTTTGTGCAGCTAGAAATGGAGTATCCTATTAAATAAAATTGTTCCCTTTCCCAAAGATGTGTGGTTGTCCATAGTCATAACATCTGCATTGTTGATAAGTTGAAATATTGTAAAGGCAGTGTGATGATGAATCTTACATGTTTGCTTGACTGCCCACAAGGTGTCTGAATTAAATACTGTTTCTGTGTGTGTCTTTAAGGGTGTTTCTGAATGCGCTTAGCTTTGAGTCTGTGGACTCAGTAAATTAGATTGCTCTCCCCAACATGAGTGGGCATCACGGATTCTGCTGAGAACCTAAACAGGACAAAAGGCAGAGAGAAAAAGGAATTCCTACTTTATTCCTGCCTCACAGATGGAGTTGGGATATTTCATCATACCTTCTCTGACCTTTAGACCCGGATTTACACCATCAGGCCCCCTGGTTTTTATGCCTTCTGATTTGGACCGAATTGCACCACCGGCTGTTCTGGTCTCCAGCTTGCAAATGAGAGATGTGGGACTTTCATCCTGCATAACTGTGTGAGCCAATTCCCCATAATAAATCTCTATAAAATAAATATATTTATCTATATATTTATAGATCCTATTTTATAGGTCATGTATATATATATATATATAATAGATATCTTACTAGTTTTATGTTCTCTGGAAAGCTTTGCCTAATACAGGCAGGGACAAAACATTTTTAAAAAGTGATCTGCAGCACTTAGTGTAAAATTGCTGTTCAATAAATATTCATTGGCACTTATGAATGCTTTTGTCTGGAGTCAGTGAATTGATGCTCAGTACCTTTAAGAATTAAACTTACTGTGACTTAGACCTGAAGGAGTATTCATAGCATCCTCGCAGATGGCCTGGTGCCCCACTCTTTGTTCTGCTTCTGTCTGCATTGCCTTGTATTCTCTTTTCCTTAAAACTGAAGGGCTCTGATGACACTGTTTCAATCCCATGGATAACCCAGCAAACCTTTTAGAGTGAAATGAGCAAAGACATGAATCAGATAATTAAGCAGATACTGGATTCTGGGTCTGAGAGAAATGGACATCAGAGGTTATAAATATTAATTGGCCGAAATAGCAGTTAGGCAAAGTTCCTAAGGTTTAAGAATGTGCAGTAAAAGAGGGTGTTACAAATGCATGATAAATAAGCCACTCTGAAAACATCCTCTCAGAAAAATACCACTTGAAAATGCACAGAGTTATGTAACATGTTAGAGGCATTAGAGAAGGATACTCTGATTTTCCAAAGTATTTTTAGAATAGATGCCATATTTCTCTTTGTAATTCAATGAATTTAGACAATTCATTCAGGAGCAATGTCAGCAAAATATCAAAATAAGGAGTCCCAGCCCTCATCCCCCACAGAAACACTGATTAGCAACAATGTATGAACCCAAATACTTGTATAAGCACTGAATTTAGTTAAGAAGTTTCAGTATCCCAGACAAGTGCAAAACCAAAAAGCCACCTTGAAACAGGTACAAGGAACAATTTCACTTCACCTGCATGAGTTCCTCCTCCAAGCCAGCACAGCTCAGGAACTTGGCCTGTGACGCCTTTCTCAATGAAAAAGAGAAAGTGTGTATCCAACATTCCTGGACTTGCAGTGCACTGTCTGAAAGGCTGGTGTTTATTTCACCTCACCTGGAACGCTCACAGAACTAGTATAGTTTTGGCAGCTAAAAGCTTGCTGCTGCCAGCCCAGCTCTGCAAGACTGGGAGAACAAGCAGAATCTCAGAGAGGGGAGTGAATCATACCTCCAGCATCCTGGTTGCTTGGCATGCTGTCAAAAGACTGGTTTATCTTTCCTCACATGGAAAGGTGATGGACCAGCATAGTTGGGGTGCCTGGGAACTGCCAAGAACAAAGGAAAGGAGTGGGATCCTTTCTAGGCCCAGCATAGCTCTGCAAGATTGGAGAAGGTTCAGAGCCTGCGGCTTCTTTCAACAAAGGGAGAGGAAAGGAATGGAGAATGCTTCCAATTTCCTGAGCTGCAGAAGAGCAGACACCAAATGAGCAAGAAATTAAGGGCTCTTAAAAAAAAGTATTTAAAATAACTATTATGACAAAAAGCATGTTACTGGATACATGATATAAAAATATATAAAGTATGGCATCAATAACATAAAAAGTGTGAGGAAGAAGTAAATGTGTAGAGTTTTGTATACAATTGAAGTTATCTGCTTTAAATGGCCACACTTAAGTGGATGTTTTACATCCTTAAGGACGGATGGAGTATCTAAATGAATTATTTGTAATTCTTCTGTATGGGAAATTCATCTCTTCTCCCTAATTTATTTATGCATTTAACCATTTATTTACATGTGTCATTTTATTACTATCTATTTATATATCATGAATGCTGTTTTTTATGCATTAGATTATAATCCAAAGCTACACCATTGATATTGTTGCTGGCATTGTCCTAACTTGTCCATTGGAGCTCTTCCCATTGGCTCCTGCATCTCTTTGACATACTCCATTACTTGAATTTTCAAAGCGCTTTCTTACTTTTTTGACACTAAATGATGCTCCAGGCACATCTTGCCTGTGTCCTGCCCCCGTCTCCTACTAGTCCTCTCTTCAAAGAGCCCAGCTCCTTGTGTTGATTGAAGAGTGATGTTAGGAACCGAGATGTCGGTGCTGGATGTGCTCCTTCCTGCGGAGGGGTGGGATCATTGCCTCCAGGCCCTCTTAGTTGACAGAAAATTCTATTTGTGCACGCTCATTCATATGTATATGTATATTTTATCTGTATCCATTTGTGTCTGTTGTAAGCTAAATCTGAGTCTAACTGAAGTCTCCAAGTCACATCATCACCAAAAGGCTTATTCTCGTCTTCTGCCCTTGCTTGTCTGTGGCCCGCAGTCTATCAGTGGGAAACCTGATCTCCATCACCTGCCGTCCTTTACTTAATTGTTCAATTAATTGTTCAATTCTAGTATATATGTACAGAAATTTCAAAATAGTTAATCCATACCCACACGGGAAACAACTTTATCAACTAGAATGCTATGCTGTGTACAGTTTCTTTTCTCTTTACTCTTACAGATTCTTTTCACTCCTAAATTTACTCCAATCAGCACCTCTTTTCTTCGCCCTCTCTGTGAGATTATTTTATATATTTGTGACACAATTTTATCTTTTGTCATAGTCTGCAGTCCTTCTTGAAATCCCTAATCTACTAATTAGCTTATTTTTAAAAATATCCATACATAAAGGTTTATTCTTTGTACTATAAATTTTCATGCATTTGACAATGCAGTGTATGTATCCACCATCAGAGAATTGTAATATATTCATTTCATTGCTCTAAAAAATCCCTCGTGCTTTATCTTTTAAACCTCCCTCCTCCCAAATCCTTCGTCAGCATTGTTTACCATCTCTACTTGTTTTTCCTAAATGTCATGTAAATAGATCACACACTACATGGCCTCTTCCAAAAAAAGGTAGAAAAAGTGGGTCTTTTCACTTAACAATATGCATTTAAGATTCGTGTTTTTTTCGTGGCTTGCAATTCATTTATTATTGCTGAATTTCATTTCATTATATGAATGTACCACACTTTGTATATCCATTCACCTACTGAGTACATCTTGACTGAAGAAGCTGAATATTTTATCTAGCTGCAAACATTATTCTTTGACCCAAAATTGGCCTTAAATTACTTAAATTCTTCAACCACTAATTAATTCTATTTCTTCCTTGACTTCTAGTAATTTAAATTTTTATGTGAGTGTATTGTCCTGTTTTACTTAACAAATAATTAAGTATTAATTATTAACCTAATTAAGTATTAATTATAACCTAGTGTTATATTAACCTTCCTCTGGTCACTCCAATGGATTTTGTTAAAGATGACTAATAGTGTTTTTAAGTACTACACGTTTTTTTTCAAACTGTAAAGCCATTTTTCTACTTCAATGAAAATACTGTTATGAATAATGTAAAGAAATGACAAGCTAAAATATGAATCTCAAATGCTATTTTTGACCTTATCTCTTTTGCTTATAGGCATTATTTTGCTTTAAGATAGTAATCCCACCCAACTCCTGGTTCTTCTCTTATTTAATGAACCATGGATTTTAAACCTGTTTTTGTCATTTATTTACATGACTAAAATATCCCTAATCTTGAACTTTCAAATGTTGATCTACACATTAGATTTTGATTTTAAAATCTTTGTTGTGTAGTATCTACATTGTTTTTTATACTTTTCACTTTAAGGGTGAAATGTGTAGGGAAACAGTAGGTGGTGAAGAAAATGGTCAAGAAAATTAGCTCTTTAAGGTAGATAATATTAAAACCTAAAATAATAAAATAAAATAAAATGAACACATAAAATAAGTCTAAAAAATAGTAAGAAACAGTAAAATAATTTCATAATCATAATAGCCAGCATTTACTGGGAACTTATTATACATGAGATACAATGGTGGTTCTTTACATTCAATAAATTACCCAACAATTAAGGAAAGGTATTATTACTATTGTTGTTATATTAGTATTCCTATAGATATCATTTTATTTACAGAAGGAAACTGAGGTTTATGTGGTATTATGTAAGTTTCCTAAATTTATAAGAAAGTGGTAGAATTATATCATTCCCCTCATATGTGGAATCTAATGAACAAACTGATCTAACAAGGAAATGGGGACAGACTCAGAGGGAGAGGAGGGTGACGGCTAGTGGGGCAGGAAGGCGAGGGGTTGGAGGGACTGAGCAAAAAGGGAAAGGACTCAGGGACGTGGACAACAGTGTGGGGATTGCTGGGGGAAAGGACTACAAGTGGACTAAATGGTCATGGAAAAAATACAATAAAGATTAAATTTTAAAAATTAGGTATGTATGGCTTCAAATATCATGCTTTTAGCCACATTTATTCATTTTAGTGCTTCCTTCTGTTCATGATAAAATTATATCTAAAGAATATCATAACTATGTATATCTGGTCCTCCCTGGTCACACTGAATATACTTTAGGTTTTTTTAATACGGCAGAGTATACAGATGTATTGAATGATGCTGTTTCGTGGTAGACCTTGAGAGCCTACACTTAAAGAAACTAGACTTGGCTATTCTCAGACAACTGATTGAAGTTTTATGGCTTTTCAAATTAGTTCAGCCATCCTACCTCCAATTGGCTACAGATGCCTGCAGACATAATTTCCAGTAAGACACAGTTTTTCCTGTAATCTTTCTCAAGAGTCAGCCTATAGTAGAGACGTTGAGCAGCATATTGAATATTTAAAACCATAATGAAAAATAGAGAAATGCATTTCTGTATTATTTGGAAGGGACACTGTGTGAGACTTGAATCAGGTGAGACTTCTTCAATAGGAAAATCTTGAGTCAGCTTCACAGGTCACAAATAACTAAGGAGCTCAGACTGGAAGAGCATTTTACATTCCAGAGCTATTAAATCACGTGGAGCTCTGACTGCAAACTTATCTCACTCTTAATTTTTAACAAAGAAAATAGGGAGGTGTAAATAAAAATTCAAGTACTTGTGCACTTACCGTCTTTTACATGAGTTTCCCAATGTCACAATACATGATAATAAAAAACTAAGATAATTTTTTCAAAGTGAGTGATATTTGATCATAATTGTAAAGCATTCTTTCTCAAAAAATTTAGAAAATTTTAGCATGAGGAGTTTAAATTAAGAAGTGAACCATTGTCATGTGTTTCAGGAGATTATATAGAGCAGAAATCAGATTTTATGAATTTTAGAAACAGCTGCAGTTTCCCAGAAGATACTAATATGTATTTCAAATCCAGAAAGTGGCTGCCACTCACATATTACTCTGCCATAGATGGCAAACACAAAGCTCTCAGGCCGAATCCGGCCCTCCACCTTGTTTTATCCAGCCGGCACCTCGTTTCTACCCAGCGGCAGAGCCGAGCTCTCACTTAACTGTTAAGGAGTAGTTACATTTATTCGGTCCTAAAAGTACATTCGGCCCTTTGAAGGCCACCGCGAGTTCCCCCTCCCCACACCCCGTTGAAAATGAGTTTGCCACCCCTGCTCTAAGCACAGGCACTAACCATCTATTACTCCTGTTGTCAGGCAAGTGATATGACTGAAAGTATGAAGGTTCTATTTTTAAAAAATACTGTCTTATTTTAGAATTTCAGAAGGCTTTCAGCTGATGAGGATGATAATAATGACATTATTATTAGTCTGGTGACAATTTATTAACTATAATTGACAGTGCCAAGTCAGATTATAATTATATCATTCAATATTTACCAGAGATATATGTGATATGTATTATTACCTATATTTAAAGAAATAAGGAACTAAAATTTATAGAAATTAATAAGATGAAGGTGACAGAACTTGTAAGGTTGAAAGTCTAACTCAGGTTTGACCTGATTTAACTCTAAGGTCCTATTTCTTAATGACTATATTACACAGATAAACAATAATGCTCATACTGACCTTCTTTCTTATCTTCTTTCAAAAATCAATGTATTGATGTGCAGTTTACATAAAATGCAATATCCCCATTTGCAGTGTTCATTAAGGTAAGTTTTAGTGATATTACTTAATGATTTTCATTTATACAGAGGGGGGTTATCAGCACAATCTCAAAATGCAGAACGTATGTTCTGCATCACCTCAAAGAGTTACCTTGTACTCCTTCTGATTTAATCCCCTAAAGCACACCTTATTATTTTTTGGTCATATTTATTTTTACTATGGATTCATATAAATGAGTTTGTGTAATATGTAGTCTTTTGTATCTGGATTCTTTCACTTAGAAGAGTATTTTAGCTTTATTTGTGTTGTATTACATTTCGATAGTCACTTCTTTTAACTTTCTGGGAATCATTCTATTGTATGGATATAAAACAATATGTTCATTCACCTATTGATGGGCATTTGGAATGTTTCCAATTTGGGACTATTACAAATAAAGCTGCTATGAAAATTTAAGTACAACTCTTGTTTGAACATAGGTTTCATTTATTTGGTAGACGTCTAGGAAGGGGACTGCTGAGTCTTATATGGTGAATGTATATTTAGTTATGAAAAAACTGCCCAACTAATTTCCAATGTAGCAGTGCCATTTAGTAGTCTTGCCAGCAATGTATGAGGGCTCCATTCATTCCACATCTTCATCAATCTTTTATATTGTCAATTTAACTTAGTCATTCCAATGGGTGTATAGTAGTATCTTATTGCAGTTTTAATTTCCATTTACTTGATAACTAATGATGTTGAACATCTTTCTGTGTATCTTCTTTCTTTAATTTGATCTTTATGTTTTTTTTTCCATTACAATTTAGTCCCATTATACCCTCCTAGGCCCAGAAATCACCACACTGTTGTCCATGCCAATGAGTCCTTTTCCCTTTTGGCTCAATCCCTCTAACCCCTAACCTCCACCCCCCACCAGCTGTCATCCTATGCTCTCTAAATCTATCTTTGTTTTGCTTGTTAGTTCAGTTTGTTCATTAGATTCCACATTTGAGTGAAATCATATGGCATTTGTCTTTCTGTGGCTTATTTCACTGAGCATAATGTTCTCCAGGTCCATCCATACTGTCACAAGGGGTAAAATTTTCTTATTTTTTATGGCCAAGTAAGTAGTATTTCATTGTGTAAATGTCCCATAGTTGTTTTTTCCACTCACCTACTGATGGGCACTTGGGCTGCTTCCATATCTTGGTGATTGTAGGCAACACTGCAATGAACTTAGGGCTGCTTGTGTTCTTTCAAGTTAGTGTTTTAGGTTCCTCCAGATACATTCCCAGGTGAGGAATATCTGTGTCAAAAGGCAGATCCCTTTTTAATTTTTTGATATATCTCAATACTGCTTTCCACACTGGCTGTCCCAATCTGCATTACTACGAACAGTGCAAAAGTATTCCCTTTCTCCATATCCTCACCAGCACATATGGCCAATAGATATGTGAAAAGATGTTCAATGTCACTAATCATCAGAGAAATGCAAATTAAAACCACAATGAGATATCATCTCACACCTCTCAGAATGGCTGTCATCGAAAAAAATCAACAAACAAGTACTGTATGTCTTCTTTTGATACATCTTTGTTCCATTTTTGCCCACCTTTATTAGTTTTATTCCTATTAAATTATAAAGAGCTCTTTATGTAGTCTAGATGTAAGTATCTGTTATATATGAAGTCTGTTTAGAATGTATCCAGCCATATAATATGAAAAATAAAGACACGTATTGAAGAAGATACAAGATATAAGAAACACTGTACACAGGACAATGATACCTCACTCCCCTTCAAAGTAGGCATCTTAGGACCTCACACAGTTCTTCCAATGGCCATCAGCTGCCTCGTTGTGTTTTCCTAAATCTCATTGATGGTCTGAAATCTCTTCCCTTTCAAAGGTGATTTTAGTTTTGGGAAAAGCCAGAAGTTGCAGCATGCCAAATCTGGGCTGTAGTCGGGCAGAGTCACCTGGGTGATTTGATGTTTCACAAAAAAGTCTGTACAAGATGTACTGCAGGAGCAGGCACATTGTCGTGATGAAGCTGCTAATCACCGGTTGCCCATAGCTGTGGCCTTCTGAATCACCAGAATAGTTTATGCAGAGAAATGTTCAAGCTTAATGCAAAATTTGATACAAATTTGTTGCTCTACTCCCTCAGTCATTTTGAATGCAACAGCCACACAATACACATGCTCATTTAATGGCATCTACCACGCCCACTGACTAGTACAGTGAAGTGGTCATTGTTCACACATGTGCATTCCAGTCCACTTTCCTTGGCTGCCAGGTTACATCAATGTCACAGAAACCATTCTGGTTATATTAATGATGGCTGGACTTTTTCTGGACCTCAAACATGCAATGTGATTATTTTCCTATATTCTGTAGCTTTCCACTTCCTTAATATGTATCTTCTCTTTTTTGGGGGGGGAGGAGGGGGATGAGGTCTAATTTACAATTTTTTTCTTTTATGATTTGTCCTTGCCCAAGCCAACTTAGGAAATCAAAACCTATCCCTGCATCATAAAGATTTTCTCTGTGTTTTCTTCTACACATTTTATATAGTCAGCCTATAGTAGGACTGTTATGAACATTGAGTTAATTCTTGTGCATAGTGTAATGATCAAGGTTCATTTTTTAAAAATGGATATTCAATTGTTCTATCACCAAGTGTTAAGAATAGTATCTTTTCCTCTGTCTACTTTTGTTTAAAATCAATTTTAACATATGTGAATTTATTTCTAAACTTTTTCCTATTCTGTTGCTGTCTTTATACACCTTTATGCCAATACCACTGTTGATTATTATGGCTTTGTAGTATGTATGTCTTAAATCAAGTACTATAAGTCTTCCAATTTTGTTCTTATTTTCATAATTATTTGAGCTATTCCAAAGTCTTTTTTCATTAAAAATAATAGAATCAGTTTCTGAATATCTTTTAAAAGTGTCTACAGGAATTATTTGGGAGGCAGGCAGCATTGCATTTAATCTATAAGTCAATTTGGAAAAAAAACTTCAGTTTTAACAACATTGAGTCTTCTAATAGTTAAGCATTGTAATCTATTTATTCATCATTTCCACATACATATACTCTTTTTAATCTGCTAGATATCTAATGAGTATCTATGATAAATCCATCATTACTATTTTCTTAGTAGCCAAACAAATGAAATAATTATATTTCCTGGTTTTTTAACTAGCAAAGCCACTATGAAGCCCTGAGCCTAAGGGACTAAAATATACTGAATATATTTCTAAATCTCAATGGTGATGAAATTCCACTTGGAGGAGGACATAGTATTTCAATTCATATAAACTGGAGGATCAATTTTGTTTAATGCACGTTAACTGAGTGCTTACTCTATGTTAGGCATTGTTTTAGATGTTAGGCATATAGCTGTGAACTAAGACAAATTTGATGTACTTCTAGGGCTTTAGTTCTGAACTTTTATGATGATAGAACATCACTGGTATGTCAAGTTGAGTACATAATCAGTTTGTAATAATATAAAGTAAATGGGATGAGCAAGATCAAATCATTAGCATGTGGAACAAGAAAATAATCTGAAGAGAATACTTATTAGTGGAGAAGAGCTTTTAAAATTAGTGTCATATAAACATTATCAACTTCATATAGTGCTATGTATTACATTTTCAATCCCTGAAGTTCCGAGGATGGGTGGCTCTAAAACATCAGTCATTTCTCAATGAGAGCAGGGAGGGAAAACATTGTCAGTAAACTAGTTTAAAATATATCTAGGAGCATTAGTTATTATAATGACCCTAATTATATAACATTGAAGTTTAAAAATATGAAAGAAAGTGTACTGAAAACTATAAAGTAATTTGCCCTGGGTTCAGCTTTAGATTCTAAAAGAGTGTCATAGTAATTCAACTAATACTGTTTGGTTGGAGCTACATCTAACTTATGCTAAACCACTAAAGTGAGAGTGAAAGATTTATTGGATGTTTCTGGCTATGGTGGTTTTCTGTAACATTTCCTGGAAGACATAAAACTGAAAAGCACTTTTGACATTAGAACTGGGCAATGGCACCGGAATACTTAAAAGAAGATTGTATTATCCTTAATGCTATGGATTTTAAAGAAAAACCTTAACGTTTCTAAAATCATCCCCCTAAAAATTAGCCCTCCCATACTAATTTTCAATATATATTTAAGAAAATTTTTGGAGGCATGTTTTGAAATTCATTTAGGGCTATAAATGATTTTAATTAATATTTACTACTTAGTATACATAATATTTTATTAAATAAATTATTTCACGTAATCCTTTATCCAACTTTATAACTTAGATACTACCATTTTCTCAATTCATAGATAAAAAACTGAAGTTTGGGGAGATTATTTTATACTCACAGTTTCCCAGCCAGTGAGAGAGGGAGCTGGCATTGGATTCGGGCACATCCAGCTTCAAAGCTCACATTCTCCCACACTGCGTGACTCTGGGCAGCAGTTAATGGATAGTGAATGAAAGAAAGCAGAGCTTATGGAATGTTGTTTCTATAAAAATAAATGCTTCAGAAATAAGCTTAAAAATCAGTATTTTTATTTAAAAAGTTAAAGGAAATACTATAGTATATCAAGTATGTACTTGCTTGGTTACCTTAGTTTCTTTTCTTAAAGGTAGGAATTACTTAAGGGCTATCATCCATTTAAAAGGAATTACTTCTGAGTATTTCTTAAACCATTAAAGCTTAAATATTTTTTGTTAATTTTCTAAATGTAGAGTTGTAAGTCCAAGCTAATTGTAAAAGCACAAGTATAAAATAAAGCTAACAAGAAATCTCTGTATCATCATTGTTGCTACTACACATATACAAAAATAATGCTATCAGTACTTTAAATGAGAAAAATAAAATAAGAATATATATAGCACACTTCTTTGAGAAAATTGAATAATAAATACAACATTGAAATGCAATAAATTAGGAAAGACAGGTAATAGAAATATTGAGGTCCAAAATAATAGGAATTTAAAATAAATTTTATTTAGCCTTAAAATAATAACTTGGAAGGGCTTATTAATGTAAAAAAAACCAAAATGATTTGAAAGTTATTACATCTGGGGGTAATGAAATAGTTCTGTTGCTATGTTGTAGAGGCAGTTAAATAGAAATGTTTCTAAATTTGAGGGAAAAGATTGATGAAATGGGGAAATGAGTTAAATTTTCGATTAAATGTAATGTATTCTGGGAAGGATCTTACAGATACTTTTATTGCTCCAAATAAGATTTATAAGGGTACGTGAATAGACTGGTGCAGATCCATCAATAGCACATTATCAGTAGAGCATACTTTTCAACACGACATAGAAGATTAGGAAAGGACACACAAAAGTTAAAGACGATATTCAGAAGAATAACAGGAAAGTAAATTTATATGGTAACTTCCGCAAAGTGATGACCTTGAAGTGTCTTTAAAGAGGGAAAGATAGCAAGTCAACTCTTTTTCATATACATTTGAAATAACAGGATTAAAGGCCCAGGAACAGGAAACAGCAGAGGAGACGGCAGCCTCTGCGCCATGCGCAGGGAGGACACGTGCGCAGGGAGCCGTTGCCCGATTTATTGATGGTCCGGTGTCAATGGCCCATGCCAGGCTGCTAACTAACCTTGCTGCACACCTGGAGATGAAGTTCTAGAAGCAGTTCAAGGTAAACATGGGCATTTTTACTTGTTAGAGTTGTCATGTAATATTCTTTTATATTAATTTCAGATGTACAGCATAGTGGTTAGACATTCATAGGATTTAGGAAATCATTCTCCTCTGGGTCAGAGGAAACCAATACAGTGTCAGCAAAATAGAGAAGTAGATCAGTTTATTGGAGCTTATGGAAGAAGTTAACACTAACATGTCCTTCCAGTTGCTACAGGTCCAAGACTTGCCGGTAAACACATTTAAGCTGCTCTCATTAGTCCAGCCAAGGCTGGCAGAGGCATGGAACCTGCAGGGGCAGTGACTGGGCTGCAGAATATCATGATTATATGATGATATAGTCAAATTACAACAGTTAAAACTCATTTCAGTGCTAAAGAGAACTGGATAAGAAACAGAGCCTTAATTTTTTTTTTTAATTATTGTAATAAGAACATTTGAGATGTACTTTCTTAACAATGTTTTAAGTTGCAATCCAGAATTGTAGACTCTATGTTTAGTGTTAGGCAGCAGACCTCTAGAATGTATTCATTCTACTTAACTGAAACTTCAGGAACTCCTCATTTTCTCCCTCCCACAGCCTCTGGCAATGACCATCTCACTTTTGGACTCTATGCATTTAAATATTTTAGATATATTTCAGTAGAATCATGTAGTATTTTTGTGGGTGTGACTGCTCATTTTACTTAACATAATGTGTTGAAGGTTTATGCATGCTGTCATATATTTCAGCATTTCCTTACTTTTTTAAGGCTGAAAATATTCCATTGCATATGTATACCACACTTTTAAAATCCATTTATCTGTTGAAGGGTTTTTAGGTAGTTAACTGTATCTTGACTATAGTAAATAGTGTTGCAATAAACATGGGGGTGCTAGTATCTCTTTAAAATCCTGATTTCAATGACTTTGGATTCGTACCCCAAAGTGAGATTGCTGAAAGCTTCTTCTCTAGAATTGAAATTACTCCATTTTGAGCATCCTTTCTCAGGTCACTTGCCAACACCTGTCCAGTACACAACTCCAGGCAAGCCCTGCACACAGGCCATGCTGAACAAAAGGTCTCCCAAAGCTGTGTAATGCAGTGCCCCGCCATCTTGTCAACATGAAAAAAAAAAGTCTCAGCCACTTCAGGATTTCTAATCCTAAATCTCGTTCTTCCTGAGATTGTCTCTATATAAATAGGGCATAGTGGGGGTCACTCATCTGGTTGTTTATGTCATTTACCCATGCTCACATCTCTGAAACTTTGCTATAGTACGCCCTGTGCATCCACAGATTTAGCCAGGATTTCTGCTGGCAGTTGGAAATTCAAAAATATTGTTTCTCATCAGCAGTTGGACATTAAACCATAGATACAAAGGGAGGACTGAATTTATTGAAAACAATTGCATAGAAGTGGAGCTGCACTGTTCAAACCCATGTTATCCAAGGTTTGACTGTATTGTCTGATGAGTCTTGGCTCAGTGATCTTTGCAAGTGGGAAATTCTGTGAGGAAGGGTGTATAAGACCCTGAGCTGGAAGTGGGGGGGCGAGATTACAGTTCATAACTAAATAATGGAGTTTTTTCCCATATTAGGACTCTCAAGGATTTCTATCCAAAGATTTCAATATTACTTGAGTAATCTTACTTCTTTAGCTCTGAAAGTAGTATTTGCCAGCAACTGGTGGATTGAGTAGAAGTTGATAATGTGCCACCTGAAATACAAAATAAATCTATTCCACTAATCCTGGTTTAGTGGTGTTATAATTTTATAAAATGTCACTCTGAGCTGAAGGTTAACACATAAAAATGATTTGAGCTTATGTATTGTTTAAAGCTACAATTAGAATTATTATTTAGCAGCATTGCATTCCTGTTTCTTCTAGGAAACTATATTATCTATCTACCTGTATCTATTTTTGTATAATGAAAATTGCACTTGAATATATTTACACTTTTATTGTAATGTAGGACCAATATTTAATAGTGACAGTTTCCACTCCTTTAAACCTCACTGGTGGTAATCGTCACTTTCACAAGTTCTGTAACCTTTCTCCATTTCCTCATCTGCAAAATGATTTTGGATCAAATATTTCCTAAAATGTCTCTGAAATCCATACTTTATGAATTTATGATTCTCAGCTATCAAAATAAAATTGTGTAGACTATTACTGCACAGGAGGTTGCTCGGTGGCTGGCCTCAGCAAGCTTCTACTCCAGTGGGAAGAGGAGAGTCATCCTACCCCAAAGCATCATACCAGCTACGGCATCATGTAGGGCTAGAAAAAGTGATTATATCAGAGTATATCTTGCTCAACAGACCCAAACAGTGCTATAATAAATGGTAGGAAGGTTTAAATACAAAGCCTGACTAGGAGGTAAGATCTGTACAAAAATAAAATTGACAGAAAGGAAAATGAGGAGTCTTAGAAAATGATTTTGTAAAGAAATAAAAGAGGAAGTAAGTCTCTTAGTGTCATGTCAGTGCTCAGGAGTTAGTAACTAAACAAATAAAAATGTAAAGTCATTGACATGTTTTTGACAAGGTAATGGCATAGGTTTGAGTTTTAACTCTATTGGCAGCAAGAAGAGTGGATCTGAAAAGGCTACACCAGTGGAACAGAAAAGAGAAAAGATAGGTATGAACCGAGCCAGTGGATGGGGACAGGGGATCACAAATAGATCTAGCCATAAACAGCTGACACAGAGGGTGTCAAGGGATACCACAGGGAGGGGAAGGCAAGCGCTGCATTCACCATGTCTGACTTTTCTGTCTGATCCAACAGATCATGCCCGACTTGAGCGTAGGTCCAGAGTATCTATGTCTTGTCTATCCTCCGTGACTTCTGGGAGAGATTGGACTCACAGTTTTTGCTCAGGAAACACTTTGTATTTGTCTTTACCACTACACCATAATGAGATCTCTGTGGGCCAGTGATTTGACCTACTAGATTTTTGTATACTTGTGTGCTGTCTGCCGTTCCAGAAGCTCTCCGATGTGGTACTGGCAATCACTGGGGGCTTGGTGAAATGTGAAATTCAGCCCTCCTTATTTAACACCATGGACTGGCTGGATAATAGCTATTGATGTCAACAAAGTTTAAGTTTTTACCACAGTCATTATGTCATTGGATAATAATTGACATTAGTACTAAACCGAATTTATGACATATTTTATTGCTCTTTTATGAACTCATGCTCTTCATGAAGGAAAGGAAAATATATAACTTCCCTGTTCCCTCTAACTATGAAGAAAATAGTTGAACACAGGGGTTGGCACAAGTAGGTTTGCAGTTGCATTGTGACATTCTTTTGGGTTACTAAAGCTATTATAATAATTCTAACCTGCTGTCTTTTTCCATATGAACAATTACAAACATACTTTTGCTAGCCCCTGTATATTTAGTTTCAGACTTCGCATTACACTGTAAATGTATTAAACTATTCCATAAATCTATCTTTCTAACTATATCTTCATGTTTATAATGTTTCTGACCTATTGACATAGATCAATGATTCCCAGATTCACAGAGTCATTTAAGTAGTGAAGTCCATTGAGTAGTATCATTAGTTCAAGAAGCCTAATTAATAGGAACCATATATTTCCTCATGACAAGGCAAGAGAGGCTATTGAACCACATTTTTTTGTTTTTGACTAGAATTATGTACCAATTCAATGCGGTGACATTCTTTAATCTCATACACATTTTAATTAATAGTCTAAAACACACACACACACTTACACATGTGGAAAACTGTTACTTCATATAGGCCAACTGGTAGAGCAAACCTTTCAAAACATGAAATTCAGGTGGATAAATAGCAAACAGGAACCTTGGAAGAAAAAAAAATGGTTCCCAGACACACATAGCATAACGAAGACTCTGAATTCATGCCTAATCAGGTAACAAGTAGACAGAGGGAATTCCTCAGAAAATATTCATTAAGCAACACTATTCGACAAGCATTGTTATTAGTGGCCATGGCACATCGGTGTGCAGAACAGAAGCATGGCCCTCCTCAGTGGAGCATATGTTCTAGTGAGAATCAGATTTTATACAGGACTGTCAAAAGGCAATTTACTGAATTGTGGAGCTAAGAAATATTGATGATCTGCAGAGGAAAAGGAAGTGTCTCAAAGATAATATTAAAATGGTTATAGAAATCAGAACACAAAAGAGACTTCTAGGTAGTTGTCTTAGATGCCCTGCTTCTTTTTAGTAATTTTCTTCAAAGCCTGTCTCCTTTTCTAACAATTTCTATTTCTTGATGGGAAGACTCTTTGTAAGGCACGGTACTTCTTATTTCCAGAGAATTATATCATTCCTTTGGGAGCTGAGGTTATTTTGTGGGTGGCTTACTTTATGCCTTTTCTGTCCCCCCAAGTGCAATTGTACCGTGTGCTGTGTGCTATTTATTGATTAGTTGCACTGTGAAAAGAGCACTAAATGTTATGTATTGATGACCCACAGAAGGGTTTACTCCTGTTAAGCTATAAGATCTTGTTTCTTTTAGGACAAAATATCAACTAGACTGTTGGAAATTTTATCTCTGGAATCTATTCCTTTCAAAGAAAACAAAGCCATAATCTTTGGCAATTTATAGCTCTTTCATAAAAGCACTATAACAGCTAAACTGCCATAGATGTTGGCAGCTGGCTCCATCTCATTTTATTTGGATGGATAACAATATTTTAAAAGAAAATTTCATTCACGAAAATGCTTACAGAGATGCTAGAGTGTTTGTTAGACAATGGTAAAAAAAAGAGTTATATTCCTAAAATAGGTGGAGGGGTGTATTGGAGTATGGTTTTAATAATTATAACTGAAAGAGCATGCATTTTGTAGAGAAATTTGACAAACATGATTCAGATCAAATGTTTACATGAAACAGACACAGACTTATTAAATTATTCTCATTTTCAGATATAACTATAAAGCAAATGTGTCATTAATAATTACCCTGGTATTTCATTATCAATGAATGTTTTATGTTATTTTTTATTTTTAGAATTTTTCCTAGAAAACCATAAACTAATGAAGGAAATATATTACAAAATATTATACATCATTCCTATTTATCTTGAGTTTGCACATGGCCATAAATGAACTCAAAATATTTAGGGAGATTTGCCATTGTGTGTAAGTATATATGTTATTATTTTAAATATTTTTCACATGCAGATATTTTACCCATCTACTTGTCTCAATATTTTTATAACAGATTGTGAAAGCACAAATGAAGTATAAAATGAATTAATTAAAAAACTAAAATACACTAAAGAGCAATTTTTTATTTAGCCTATTTAGCTTAGTGGATCATTTATATAATAGGTGGAGGGAAAATAGTATTTTTCATTTGTCCCAGAGGGCTGAGGTCAGGAAACTGGTCTTGCTAGGTTTCTTCCCATCTAGTGAGTCCAGGATTCTGGGTAGGAAGGCTGAGAGGACAAGAACAAAGATGGAATGCTGTATTAAACATGACCTCATACCTCTCCTACAGCCTCCAAACCTTTAGCAAATGTAATTGAAGTCACACAATGTATGGCTTAGTAATTTTTTTTAAGAAAACTGATATTGAAACAAGATAACAAGAGCAGAAATATGTAAAACAGTAAAGTAAGGATGCATGAGTAGAAAATAATACAGTTATAATAACTTAGGCTGTGACAGTAGAGTTCAGATCAAGTTATAAGGCAGAAGTTGGTTTAATATGTGTAACAGGGCTTCAAATAAATTAAGCAGCAACCACTTTATTCTTTAATAAAGGTGTTTGGCTTTCTTTGCACTTCTGTGACTTCTCTTTTATTCTCAATAACTTGTCAGATGTTCTACTTTCATAAAAATGAGACTTGCAGCAGATATCCAAATAGTTAAAAATTCCTTATTAATTAATATTCTATAGTGTGTCTGTGTTCATTTTCTTATATTAACAAATCTAGGTCTGTATCTTTTTTCTTGGCATTTCATAGCATTCTTATTTAATGATTCCTGTAAAAACAAATTACATTTTACAACCATTCAACCTTGACTTAATAAGAAGTGAAGCATCCTGTCTCTTCACCATAGCTGTTTGCACCAGCAATATGCACATTAAAAATAGAATCAGCATAAGATAAGGAGTGTCTTTTACCTACAATTCAACTGATTAAAAAATTTGCTAAGGTATGCAAATTAAAGAACTGGTGTTGTTATATTTATGAGTTTATATCCTAGGGATTTGGGTTCAGAAGACAATAGCATAATCAGAAACTTGCCAGAGCAGTTCTTCAGCATCAAATTTAGTCTTAGAGTCTGCAAATCCAGGTGGCTAAATTTAGTCAATTTTCTAGATAGGTATGAAATACTGGATACATTGAGGCAGGCATGATTCTGGTGACTGCTACTGCATGTATACTCCCAGAAAGTTCCCCCTCCTTTTTCCCTTTTTATTAGAGGGTAACTTCTCTCTCCCTTTAAAGGCTCCTCTCTCAGTATCTAGTTTTGCAAGAAAGGCTACCTTCCATGATGAATTCCTCTAGGAATTCCTCTAGGAATGTCACTGCCCCTAGGGCACCCTGCTACATTTAATATTGCCATTTATTTTACATTGGAGATGTCTAATTAAATGGATATAAAGGGAAAATGACAGATGGAATTAGGAGATCAGCACTCTCAGATTGTGTGTTCCTGGGCTACCATTAAATTCTGGTTTCATCTTTGGCTACACAGCCTTGCCTGGACTTTACTTGGCTGTTTCTCCTTCGATATGTGATATATCTTCATGATAGAGACACCATAGAGGTCCCCATTCTTTACTGAGAAAAGGGTATTTTTAATACTTAGAGATCTTGAGACCAAAGAATGGGGCCATTGTTTTAGTGGGAACCATATTTGAGAAGACTCAGGAGGAATGTAGCATTGAAAGGCAACTATTGATTTGGGAGTACACAGTTCAGGACAGGGAAGGAGCAGAGATGAGGAAGTTGTAAAGCATGGGAGGAAGCCAGAGGCCAACTACTCCCTCCAGCACTAGGAATCAGAAGGAACTAAAGAAAACAGAGAAGAGTGGTGACAGCTGACAAAGCAATAAACAAGACTACTCTAGGGCTCTTGACCTCCTGGTATCTTTCCTTCTTCTTCCTGCCCTTTCTCCGTATCTTCCAGCCATCCTCTGTAGAGCCCCTCTCTAGTGTTTGGTGAGCAATGCCTTGTTGCTAGGCTTTGAGCTAAGTGCTGGGGCTACAAGGCGACACTGACTTTTGCAAGGTAACTGCTGTCTATGACAAAAGCAGGAGAGGATGAGTACTGGGCACTTGAAGGGCATGTAGAAGAGGGCACACCTCAGGATCATGGAGCAGATGGAGGGTGAGAACATAGTAGTTTCAGGGGTTTTTAAGAGAGTCAGTGTAACTTGAACGCGGAGTATGTGGTTGTGTGTGCTAGGGTGGGGGGTGGGGAGACTGTACAACAGAACAGTGCATTACAAGGCACAATGTAGAGAAACAAAGTTCAAAAGATAATCAGGAACTGGTCATAAAACTCTTTTAAAATATATAATAATTTGGACATCTTCCTGAGGACAACGGGGACCTGTTGAAGGATTTTAATCAAGATGTGACATTATTAGATATGAATTTTTGAAAGATCACTTTGTCATATAGAGAGAGGATCAGAAGCAAATGAAATTTATCTATTATTCATTAAGATATTGAAATTGGTCAGGGAGTATTTTCACAGATAAAATGTCTCTTCGTTTACTCAAAAAAAAGGAAAGATGTAAGTTTTTGTCTTGTGACTTAGATCAACCATAATTAAAACAAATAAAATGGGAGAAAAAGCAACCATGTTTATGCATGCATTGTGCTTATTTCTCAGATTTGAGAATTATCTTCATAACAATTTATTTTATAACAATCTTCAGGTGCACACACCTTCTATTACTAACACAATTATCATTCCATCTGACTTGTTCTAAAAATAAAAAATCAAGGGCAATAAGCATTGTCCTTCCCTCAGTGTCTTCTCTGAAATTAAAATGGACTTATATAAGGGCTTGTCAGTAAATCACCAAGGCTTGACCACTATCTCCCATTTTAGGGTCATCCTTGGTTGATGGAGACCAAATATTTCCACCTGTCTGACACGAAGCTCTGAGCCATAGCTTAAAAGTCCCTAAGTAGTAATAGTGATCATTCACCATATTTAGGTTGTAAGATACTCTGGTTTCCATCACAGGGCCGTTATTTCCTTATTCAAGGTCTTTATGAGTAGTATAGTAATACAAGCAACTTCAAGGGACTGATATTATGAATTTGCAGGTTAGAGGTTTTCTCTTTTCAAGACCAGTCATGGAGTTGGCATTTGACTCTGCTCCCTCAGGAGAATAGTTCATAGCACAGAATTATCATACAATTTAACACAGCTGGCACTCCGGCCTCAAGAGAAACCAGAAAAATAGCAGGTAAGATAAATGGCAGGTAGGTTGAACATAAGCTTTAAAAGGGACCTGGCGAATAGAGAATCTCATTATAAATATAGGAATATTTTAAATCTCTACAATCTTCTTTTCACATTTAGCCAGATTCTGTAAAAATTGCAAAGTAGTATCATTTGATTATATCTTCCTATGACCACATTTAATGTCATTTTCTAAATAGTTTTCTAATGTATTACCTTTTTATCTTTGCATTTTCTTAGGAGACATATAGTATAATGTATTCTTGTCATATGGTACCTGAGAAAAATGAAGTGCAATGATATTAAATGACTTACCCAAGGTCATGTAATTAATTAATAACAGAGCAAGGATAACACCCCAGTTCAGCTTCCTAAGGCTATGCCCTTTCTGTTTAGTGGTAATCAAAACAGATTTGGATATAATCATTAAGTTTTCAAAGAATTAAAAATAAAGAGTTCCTTTGTTCATAATCTGGGGTTTGATTATTTGAGCATAACTCCCCCCACACACAGCCTTTTTGAAGATTGAGCAAAGATTAAGAAACGATTAGAATAAGAAAAGATTTGACTTTGTGAGTAAATACCTTAATAGCATCCTATCTTTGAGGTTTTGCTTTTTCTCTCTTTCTGTGCCTAAACACCGGTTCACTGATATTTTTCCCTATTTATTTATTTGTTTTAAGACGTGAAGGCAGCAGATTGAAAGAAATGGATGTGGGAATCTGAAAAACTCATTCATTCATTTAACTCAAGTATGAGAGTATCAAATATGCTCACGGCACTGCAGTAGACTGTGAAGAGGACAAACAGAGTTAATCTTAACAGCGTTTGCCTCGGTGGTTTCACTGGGTTCCCAGAGTGCTTACTATAAAAGGGAACTGTCAGGAGGATTCAAAGGAAAAAAAAATCAGACAAAATACGCACAGTAGAGAAGCTTTGCAACCTAATTAGGGAAACAAACTATATTGACCTAGCTAAGTAATGGCACAAGGTAATATGTGATTAAGGAATAGAATGGGTAATTTCTGGATTCTCTTTTGTTGAAAGTATATTAGAAAATCACTTCAAACGGCAAAGCAAAAAAAAAAAAAAAAAAGGATTTAAAAGATATCAGAATACTCTTGCCTAAGGCAGAATACGCAACAAAAGATCAGAAGAGACTGGAAAACTGTTAGAAACTTGGTCAGCAACTGCCCTCAAATCTCCTCAGACCTACCATGTTCTTTCCTTATTTTTCTGTAGATTAAAGTTTTGCTGCCTCACTGTGCATGTGACTAAAACTGGCTTCCTTGTAATCAGGCCAGAGTCATTAGCTATCCCTGAGTCCCAATTCTAGTTATCATGAGAGATTATAACTGGTTCATCTTGAGACAAGTCAGTACTCCCTAATTTAGTCAGCTGTGGCTGCGTTGGGGAGTCATGTATACAAAATAAATTCTGGGCCAAACACCTGGGGAAAGGAGAAATTTCTAGGGGAAAAAAGTGTCATATGCTAGCAGGATATCTTAAACTACGTTTATTTGAGAAATTAATTCAAAAAAATTATGAGCCGAGATGAGTTGCTGGAAGTCCTTGGGATCCAGCAGAGAATAACATTTGGGTGGGTGAAGGGGGTCTCAGGCAAAAAAAATAATTACAGATAGAACAAGAAAAATGCCGTAAAGTTTAGATAAGTTGGGTAGGTTTGAAAAGCAATGGGTGGATGTGTCTTCCTGGAGTCAAGGATTCCTGTTGTACAGTTTTGGGAAAATAATTAAATATTGTTTATGTGAATACTCATTAGAAGTGGGTTTCTGGTTTCCTCTTTGGGTAGTCATTATAGCTTTAGAAGTTATCAGCATTAAGATGCCAACTACTCTCAAGTCATGAGAATAGATTAATTTTTCCAGGGATATATTTTTTAAATAAGTAAGGAAGAGGATTAAGAATAGACCTTAAGGATCATTAACATTTTAGGGATAATTTAAAAAAGTGAATCCTGAGAAAAAAAGCCTGAGAAGGAATGGGTAGAGAGAAGGAAGGAAATGGTAGCATTGGGGGCAAAGGAGAAGGCAATGTCAAACAGAAAGTAGTCAACAGGTCAGTTGCAGAAGATTCGAACAAGATAAGACCTGAAAAATATTCACGGGACTTGACTATTAGGAAGTAATTGGAGACCTTAGAGAGAAATGGGTTGATAAAAAGATGTGCCTGTGGAGAAGACATACATGGGTGAATGTGAAAATGGGAGGGCACAGAGCACCCCACCAGGATTATGTATGAGAAGGAGATGGGTACAGGCAAGTCACTGGGGGAGGTTTAAAATAGGGGAGCAAGTTAACCATGTTTATAAAGTGAGGGGAAAAAGTCATGATAGAAGTCACAAAACGATTTGTCAGAATGTAGAAATTGACTGGTTTCAGAAAATGATAATATGCAGAGTTAATTAAGTACTAAGGAAAGGTCATTAGATTTAAAGATAGAAACTACGAGGGATATTCTGAATTACTTCTTGGTTTCTCAATCACTTCTACTTACATGATTGCATTAAATCTATCTAACCAGTGTGTGAGGTTGGCAGCCCAAATATTATTGGACCACTATTCAGAAATAAGGAATTGGAGCCAAATGCATTAATTTGCTGGAGGTTCCACAGCTATTAAGGCATAAGGATTCAAATATAGCTTCTAAAACTTTAAGTCTGGTGCCCATTTGGCTCCATCATGACTTCTAAATCGTGTATATCTGCAGTTACAGAGGATAACTACTGTTATCCTAAAACAGAGGGCAGATTACAAGATTTTAGGTGAGTGGTAAAGAAGTAGAAATGAGGCATATATGTCATGTTTTGAGAAGTGTAAAAGTAAAAGAAAAGGGAATTTCAGAACAGTGTAGGGATTTTGTATGGTTTTAATGGGAATAGAAGCCTTGTGGTGGTTGTGCCAGAAGGGGCGGCGCCAGTGTTGAAGGAGAGCCTGGGGGAGAGGGAGAAAGAAATGGTCAAATGCAAAGTTCTGAGGGAGACAATACGGGTGGAGGGGTCAGCTTTGGGCTGAGTAACCAACGCTCTTCATTAGTGAGCCATGAGGATAAAGGGAGAGTAAAATGTGGAGACATCTTGAAACAAGTCAATTAACAAGCTTCTCTGCCCCTAAGTTTCCTCCTTTGTCAGTAAATAATAATATCCATGATGCAATGTTTTCATGAGAATACCATTAGAAATGCAGTACGCTGGCTAAAACAGAGTAAGGACTGAATTTTGGGTGGCTATAACTATTCCTAAGAATGCTAATAAGCTGGAGACAGTAGTACTCACCAAACATTTTGTCAGCTCTCCCTTGCTCTCCACACTCCTTACAGTTAGCTGGGTCACGAGACATTCTCATTAGTGGTCAACGAGCAGAAGTAGTGCAAAGTCCTTTTGCAACAATATCTTGAATAGCCAATGTGTGATTCTTTATTTGCCTTTTCCCCTGCCGTGCAAATGGAGTGAACCAATATGGTGGAATCACTGTCATCCTGGGTGAAGTAGTTTCCTCTTCCACCTCTTTCTGACTAGTATTAGTCAGGTATCATAGGCCACTGATTTCAGGGTTAATTTGTTAAGTGTGCACAACCTGGCCTAGCCTGACAAGGACTGCTACTGCAGCCTAATACTAATGGCAATTTCACATCCTCTATATCTTGCTCCTAACGTACGTGTTAACTAGAGTCTAGTTAATTATGAACTATTTCTACTGAGCACCGGGAATCTTCTGTAAAGTTCAGTTTACTTAAATTCCCTTCCAAGCGATTCACAGAGCACTCTTTCAGCATCAACCATGTGCACTGTGTTTGATGTTTAGAACACAAAATTAATAATAACAACAGCAGTCCACATTTATTGAGCTCCCTTACTCCAGATATAATGTGCCTCACAACAAAATTATAAGTTGAGTGCTACAATGAACTTCACTTTACAGATGAGGGAACTGAGGCCCAAAGAGGTTAATCACTTTACCAATTACATAGAGCTAGAAGATCGTTAAGTTAGAATTCTAAATAAGGGACTAGAATTGATACTTTCAATAACTGTTATATTTTCCCCTTACTCAGTGGTATCCACCCTAGGGGAGTTCAGAGTCTCTGAAAAGAATCCTAAAATTCTAGGTCACAGATTGAGTGCATCAGAATTAGCTGACTAGACCCACTGAATCAGAAACTCTGTGGAAGGGCTTGCTGATTTTAATTGCTAATCGGGTTCGGAAACCACTGTATAGGAGTGATACAGGTACATTAATAATTTTAATATGATAAGAGAAAAAAGATTCTTTGCAAAGTTCAATGGAAACAGATATATGAGAGCAATTAATTCTGCTTCTATAACTACAAGGAGAGCTTGTAGTTGAAGGAGGGGTAATGATAACCGTTTGATGAAAAGATAGGTAAACAAAATAACCATAACATAAAATCAGCAAACACAAAAAGGAATATTTAGTCCCAATGACCTCTAAATGTTTAGGCTTCATAGCACTTAATGGAGGCCCCTTCCCTTCTCACACTATATTCTCTCCCCAAGTGATCTTAATTATTGCTGTTGGTCTGAATACTATCTTTATATTAATGACTTCTAAATTTATATCTTCAGATCAGAGTCTTCCCTAACATTAAGGTCTTGTAAGACTTGGTTATTACCTTCCCACAGATATTTCATAAAGTTGGTAAACAACACATCTGAACTCTTGATTTCTCCCCTAAACTAATTCTTCAAAACTGTTTCATCTTGATAAATAACACTGGCTCGGGTGCTTACTGTTGCATAACAAAGTATCGTACAACTTAGTGGCTTGAAACAATAATTTATTATTATTGTATCCCAAGATTCTTTGGGTGGGGGATTTGAGCAGGGCACAGTGGGGATCACTGATCACCAGCACTTCCCAGACACCCGACAATGTCTGGGTCCTCAGCTAAGATAATGCCACTGTCCGGAAGTTGGAGGAGCTCCTCCCATCCCTGCAGCTTTCCTCCATCCCTTCCATCTGAGGCTTTCACACAGCATGACCGCCTCCAGGTAGTCAAAATTCCTTTGAAACTTGGGGAACCTAAGAGCAATTGTCCCCATAAACCTGGGCAAGACTTCTAACAAAGCCTCAGAAAGTCCCTTAAAGTTATTCCTGGCACATTTCTTGGTTTAGCAAAGTCAGCCCAAATTCAAAGTTTGGGGGAGTAGAGGATGGGAGGGAGGTTATAGTCCATCATCTCACAATGAAAAGACTAGCAGAGAATTTGTAGCCAAATTCTGTCTACCGTGGAAACCATTTCAGCATTAGTCACTGAAGCTTTCAATCTGGGACTAATCCTTGCACCTCCTTTCTGATTCTCCAGTAAGTCTTGCTGTTTTACCTCCACAACCTATTCTGAATCTGTGACTATTTCTTCTGTCATAATCCAAATTACCATTATCTCTTAGTTGCAGATACATCCTATTTTCACAGCTGTCTTTCTTTCCCTCCTATGTGATCCCATTAATTAAACCACTCTGTGGCTTCCTTTCACATTGAGAATGGAATCCTGACTCTTCTGCATGACCTACAGGTCCTCCCTGACCTAGCCCTGTTTAAGTCTCCTGCCTTTTGTGAAACCATTTTACCCATAACTCATTGCACTCAAGACACACTGATCTTTATAGTCCCTAGAGCAGAGATTCTCAACTGAGGAAGATTTTGTCCCTCAAAAGGCATCTGGCAATGTCTGAAGATATTTCAGTTGTCATGCTTGAGGGTAGAGGTCAGGGATGCTGCTAATATCCTCCCAAGCACACTGTCCCACCACGAAGGCTGATTCTGATAAAGGATGACAGATTTGTCACCACAGTGGTGCAGCACTGTGAATTCACTTTGTCCCAGCAGATTTAAATTTTGTGATTCTTTACACTTTCAAAAAAGTTAGGCGGAGTGTTTACTATTTCATTTATTTGCATAAATTGAGACTTTACTGCTATTTTTATATCACATTATTTCAAATTTGGATGACTCAAAATTATATAAAATGCAACTGTATTTTATCTCATTTCCTATCTACTTGAGGAAATAATAAAGTAGCATTCTCTCTCCATTGCTCAGTCTGTTTGGGGGAGGCCTTGGGACATGTTGTAAACAGTTCTATTTACCTTTTAGTAGTCAGCTACTTCCTACAGTTCTACATCTTTCTCTGAGGCCTTTTGGACCACTACTGCTATAGAATCTGATGTGGCATCAGCCTCCAAAGCTTGATTGATGGTAGCTCTGCCACAGGTGTTTAGCCCGCTGTTCAATTCCCTTCTCCCCAACAATCCTTGTAGTACTTTCCAACATGAACTTAGACTCCAATGTTGTCCTTGACCCAAAAATGCATTTATCACAGAGTGAGCGGTATGAAAATGCACACTTGGGGTAACCCTTAGATACAGATTAAGTTATTCCAAGAAACAGAGATTTGTAAAAGTTCCTTTTTCTGTCCTCCTTTGCCCCTATCACCTGCTTAGATGAGAGTTTCTGTAGAAGAAAGCAATTAGCCACTACTAGGATTAAACTTCTTCTGGCCCAGCTGAGAAAAGAAAGCAAGGCACACACATGTACACACACCTGTGCACCATTGGGCACCATGAGTTGAGTGATAGTTGGTTCATTGAAAAAGTACACAGGATAGTATGCAACATCTGTTTGATGTTTTACAAATTCTGCCATTAGACATAAAAAAATGACATTTGAGCTCAGACTCCCTGAGCATCCGATTGAGGTATCACTTGCAACTGTGAAATCCTAAAGTTCAAGTGGAGTAGCCATGACAAGCAGTAACTGATTCTTTTTGTCAAGCTTTCATTTCATTCTTAGTGAAGGAATCTTTCCAGGGACTATAAGCTATAGAATGCTATTGACACTTTAGACTATTCTCAAGATAGCTAAATGTAGAATAAAAATTTATTTTAAGCATCAGTGTAATACTTTGAAATACACACGGGATTTTTTTCCTGCTTGCTTTGCATAATTTTTGCACTCAGAAATATCATCAAAAGAAAAATGAGCTCTTTTCTTTCAGCTGTTTTATGCCTGGTTTGTTTAATAAGATCCCTCAGTCTCCGTAGACCAAGGAAGAAGACTATGACATCTTGTGGAGTCTAGGTGAAGCATTTTATTGCAATAAGAATCATGTAGCCTGAAGCACATAGAAATATGTAAATATATACAAAAGCTTGCCTGACTCTCTGATCACAGCAGCAGAAGTAGTTTCTCCCTTTTTTGCCTCTCAACATCACGAATGCTCTGGTTCTTTTAAATACTACCATGTTTTGGGATTGTTTTATTTATTCAGTATGTTTATTTAATACACTCTATGTCAGGCAGACATTATTATGTAACTAAGCTTGCATTGTTGAACAAAATGGAGTTCCTTACAGCTGACTAAGAAATTTCATAAAAGTAAAAATATAATTATAATGCATTGTAAAAAAAATAATGTTAACAGATTTATATATAGATAGTGTTTTGGAAGCTCAGATGTCTTGGCATATACTTTATTTTCCTAACTAATTTCTATATTTTTAAAATTAAGTCATTTAAAATTGTTTTCGCATAATAACTGGGATGTATTTGGAAGGACTTTGATGTTGATTCATTTTGTTTATTTTTTAAAATACTTCCCCATTGGGGTGTATATCCTCTAGAATTCCTTAAAATATTATTTTTCATAGGCATACAAAATACATACAGATATTACACCCTATCCTAAGTTTACATTTCAATGAAATGTCTCAAAGTATACATGTCCATGTAATCACTCACCAAGATTACGTGCTAGAGATAGCTTGTACCACCCTGGGGAGTCCACTGTAAAATACTCAGGAAATGTGTGGCTGATTGTTCAAAAACTGGCAGCTTGAAATGGGGCATCTTGGGAATATTTAAACATCAGTTACTTTGTTCCCAGAATGCAATTTGTTAACCATTTACCATCACAGATTAGTCACTGCAGATTAATAAATAGAACATTACTGGCATCCCTGAAGCCACCCCTGGGCCTATTTCCAGTTACTAACCACTTCATTTTAGCGGTAACCACTAACTTGACGTCTAGTATTATAGATTAATTTTATTATTTTGAAATTGCGCAGCCCAAGGGAGGAAGAGCTTCATGGGAGCCTAAACTTAAAGAATTTGGGGGACCATCTTTAAATAAACAAAGACAAACCTAGAGATACAAAATTAGATACAGGGCTTTTGATGGAATCTGAGCTACTTAAGGAACTTTATTATCTGCACAGTAAATCCAACTCTGTTAAGGTGTATAATTTTTACTTATTTTTCTTGCTTCTATCACTTAACATCATGTTTGAAAGATTCACCTTTGTTTTTGCATGTAGCAGACAGCACTTGTCTGCGTTTCATTTGTGACAATGTACTTACCAATTCCACTGCTGAGAGATGCTTGTTTCCGATGTAAGGTTCCTCCCGATATTCCTACCACGAAAGTTCATGCTGTTTGGTGCATATATGTTGCATTGTGTTGGGAGCACCTATGAGTAAAATTATGGCATCATAAGGTATGTATTTGTTCAGCTTTGGTAAATAGTGCTGAATAGTTTTCCTGGCTGGTGGTAAAAGTGTACAGTCCTCACAGCAGTGTGTGAGAGCTCCCATTGCACTTTCTTGCCAAAGCAGGGTATAGTCAGACAAAGTTTAGCCATCCTGGTGGGTGTGCATTGCCCTGATGATCTGATAAGCTTTAATAGATTTTCAAATAAATTTTGGTTCTTTGGATATTTTCTATTGTGAAGTGTTTTCTGCATTTGAAAAATAGATTATCCATTTATTTTTAGTGACTCATATGAGTTCCTTTAAAATTATGGATATGAGTTCTTCGAGGGATATATGCATTGCAAATATTTGTTCTTGTTCTCTAGTTTGGATTTTCACCCTTTGAAAGGGATCTTTTAATGAAGCAAAGTTCATGATGCTGTAGGTACTTAATCATTTTAATAGCTAGAGCATTATGCATTCTGAAATCTTTGCCTTCCAAGAACATTAAAGATATTCTCCTATGTTATATTTTAAAATCTGTATTGTTTTACCTTTTATTTACTGAAAAATTTCTATCATTATAATGGATATTTCTATATTTCTTTTAGTTCTGTTAAATTTTCCTAATACAATTTGAATATATCATTTTCTGCAGAGAAATTTAGAATTATAACATATTCCTGATATTCCAATCTTCCTCACTAATGCTTACTGCCTCAAAGTCTATCGTTTTTGATATTTTTATGCTACAATGATATTCTCCTTTTTTTTTTAGATTTTATTTATTTATTTTTAGACAGAATGGAAGGGAGGGAGAAAGAGAGGGAGAGAAACATCCATGTGTGGTTGCCCCTCACGTAGCTCCCACCAGGTACCTGGCACGCAACCCAGGCATGTGCCCCGACTGGGAATCGAACCACGACCCTTTAGTTTGCAGCCCACGCTCAGTCCACCGAGCTACGCCAGCCAGGGCACAATGATATTCTTTTATTTACCAGTTACCAATTTAATTCATTGTGATCAAAGAACATACTCTAATTACAATCCTTTTTAATGTATTGAAAATTGTTTTATGGGCCAGCACAGATCAGTCTTGCAGAGTATTTCATATGCATTTGGAAAGAATGTCAATTCTCTGATTGTTAAGAGGAATGTACTAAAATGTCAGTTAATTTCATTCTTATTTTTTGTTCTATGTATTACTGAGAGAGGAGTTTTGAAATTTCTAGCTCTTACTGTGGATTTATTTATAGCTCCTTACATGTCTGTCAGTTTTTGTTTCTTGTATTTTAAAGCTCTAATTTTAGGTGCATAGACTTTTAGGGTTTGTATTTTTCTTGAAGAGTTGACCTATAAATGTATGGTCGATTCTTACTGTTGATGGTAGTTTTGTCCTATAATGTCACCGTAAACACTGAATTAGTGAATACTGAACTGTTGCACCTAGGGGACGTGTGTATATGTTATAATATTTTTTTAATTATTTTATTGTTGTTCAATTACAGTTGTCTACATTTACCCCCCACCTTCGACCCCAGGCAAACCCACCTCCATCCCTTGCTTCCACCCTCCCCCTTGGTTTTGTCCATGTGTCCTTTCTAGCAGTTCCTGAATGCCCTTGTCCCCATTATCCCCTTCCCCCTCTCCTCCTGTTACTGCCAGATTGTTCTAAATTTCAATGTCTCTGGTTATAATTTGTTTCTCTGGTTATACTTTGCTTGTTTACCTCACAAGCGTCTTGGTTGTGACTGGTCTGAATTCCCTGGTAGCTGATCTGGCCTCGGTGCCTTCTCTCATGAGTCCTTATATAAAACCCCTTAACATTTCATATTGTAAAACCTGCGTGATGCCCTTCTTGAACTTGACCTTATCTGAGAAGCACTTTATCTGCCCTTCCATTCTAAATGAAAGTTTTGCTGGATAGATTATTCTTGGATGTAGGTCCTTGCTTTTCATGATGAAATATTTCTCTCCAGCCCCTTCTTGCTTGGAAGGTCTCCTTTGAGAAATCCGCTGACAGTCTTATGGGAATTCCTTTGTAGGTAACTGTCTCCTTTTCTCTTGCTGCTTGCAAGATTTTCTCCGTATTCTTAATCTTGGGTAATGTTATTATGATGTGCCTTGGTGTGTTCCTCTTTGGGTCCCGCTTCTTTGGGGTTCTCTGAGCTTCTTGGACTTCCAGGAAGCCTATTTCCTTTGCCAGATTTGGGAAGTTCTCATTCATTATCTGTTCAAAAATACGTTCAATTTCATGGTGTTCCTCTTGTCTTTCTGGCAGCCCTATGATCCAGATGTTGGGTCGTTTACAAATGTCTATGAAGTTCCTGAGTCCCTCCTCATTTTTTTGAATTCTTGTTTCTTCCTTCTGGTCCACCCTATTGGTTTGAGTCCCAGCTTCCTTTTTTTCCCTATTGGTTCGCTGTATATCTTCCCTCATTATCTTTATCGTTTTCTTCATTTGTTCATTTATTTGTATCCACCTTTCTTCCAGTTTTGTGACCATTCTGATTACTAGTATTTTAAACTGGGCATCTGTTAATTTGCCTATCTCTTCGTCTGTTAGTTGTAATTTGTTCTGATCTTTCATTTTGGCCATTTTCATTCTTTTTATCTCGGCGCACCTGTCAGAGTCTTATGTGTTTGTCAGTGCCCGGTAACCTGGGTCACTTTTTTGTGATGTTTCCTCTGGGGGCGGGGCCTGGGAGGGAGTAATGGCATCTGCCGTTCACTTCCAGCTCCCTATTACCCTCCGCTCCCTAGTTCCCCACTGCCTTTTCTGTCAGTCTCAGCCCTGCTGGTTCCCACTGGCCTCTCCGGTTACACCGCCGGCCTGCGGGGTTCACCCGTTGCTCAGGGTTATGCTTTGGTTAGGTGCTCGCGGGGTGAGTTCCTTCGGGCAAACTGCCTCTCACTCCGCTCCTCCGCTCGGTTCTGCCCCGCTTACCGGCCTGGATGTACGTCCTCCCCAACTTCCTGGGTGTCGGACTTCCCTTCAGTTCGATTCTGTCCATTCTGGTTGTTTATTTTTCGCTATTGAGTTCGTTGTTTAAACTCTCTGGTTGTGAGCGGTGGCGCAGTGCATGAGCCTATGCTGCCATCTTGGCGGAAGTCCCTATATGTTATAATATTTTAAAAAATAAAACAACATGTCCTGGTAGATTCTACTTTATTTTACAAAGCAGAAGTGAAGTTAAAAAGTGGTAAGCGACCTTCCTGAGGCCAGCCTACTAATAGGTGCCAGAGTTGCACTGTAAGCCCTGCCCATCTGGTCTCAGGAACAAGGCTTCTAGCACGAGACGTCACTGCCCTCTACCATCGGATTCCTCTGGTCCTCTCAGTGTGAGAGCTGAAAAAGCAGGCAGAGCATTGCTCTGTTTAGTTTCAACTGGGAACGTGATTGGAAGACTAAAAGTGTTCCCTGTTCTGCGTGTGTCCACAAATGACCATTAAATACAGGGAGTATTGATTTTGAGGTTACACATAAATTTTGACCAGGAGGTAAATTCACAAATATGGAACCTACAAATAATGAGGATCAGCTGTACCTCAGTTAAGTTGATAAGTGATAAATATTTCTTGCTACTGCTTTTCCTATGATTAGTGTCTTTGCATGGTTCGTCTTTTCCATCTTCTTACTTTTAACTTATATGTGTATATTTAGAGTGAGTTATGTTTAGACAGCATATAATTTAGATCTTGAATTTGTATAGTCTGACAACTCTAGTCTCTCCTATTAATGTTTTATCCATTTATATTCAATGTAATTATGGTTGAAAACTGCCATGTTACTATTTGTTTCCTATTTGTCTAGTCCATACTTTATTTATTTTTTCTCATTTCTTTTTCATTAAATGATTTTTAAGGTTACTTTTTGTCCTCACTTTTTTGTAAATCACTATATCTCTTGGATCTTCTTTTTTTTTCAGTCTTTTTTTTTTTTTCCCCTCTAGGTAGAGGCTCTTGTGGGTCCTTGAGCCTCTTAAGGAATCTGTGAGGTCAAAACTGAGACATAAACTCTTGGCCTCCTTTGATGGTAAATAACATGCTACTTTGCAATGTGTTTAGTGTGGGAACACTGAGGACGTGTGCAAGTCACAATTACCAATAGTGGGGCAGCAGCTTTGAGATAGCCTGAATGTGAGTATGAGCTGATTCCATGGCTTTCTTTCTTACTAATTAACCTTATTTTTTAAAGACTGTACTTTCAGGGATCATTTCTATAGTTCGTTAATTAACCTTATTTTTTTTCTCTTAACTGTCTTTTGTAAACTTTGCTGTATCCTTTCCTCCTCTGACTTCCTCAATGTCTGTAGACCTTTGTTTCTGTCCCTGGCCCTCTTTTCCTACTCTGCATAATCTCTCCAGTCGTTCTCCCTGGAGTTCAGTATCAGTTATATTCGATACTACATCCATGTCTCCGGATCATAGTTTTCTACTGAGACCCAGAATTGTATCTTTATTTCCCTGACATCTCAAGTTTAAGCTGCCCCAAATGAGTCCATAATTGTACCTTTAATGCATAACAAACTAGGCATAAAAGAGCTAAAAGAAAAGAGCTCATTTTTATTTTTATATATAATTAAAAATTATTTTTCTATTTTGGTTAGTGTCTTACATGTCCAGATAGAGGCAAAAGTATTTATATTAAAAAGTCTTTATCTGGCCCTGGCTGGTGTAGCTCAGTGGATTGAGCGCGGGCTGGGAACCAGAGGGTCCCGGTTCGATTCCCCGTCAGGGCACATGCCTGGGTTGCGGGCCAGGTCCCCGTGAGGGCCATGTGAGAGGCAACCATACATTGCTGTTTCTCTCCCTCTCTGTCTCCCTCCCCTCCCCTCTCTCTAAAAATAAATAAAAATAAAATCTTAAAAAAAAAAGTCTTTATCTGATTAGATTTCAAAAAAGGATCATTAGGTCTTTTGAGAAAAATATTTACTTTTCATTTTTCAATTGAAATATAAAAGCATAATCTGTATTTTTTTAGTAATCTATATAAAATTGTACTTCTGACACAGTCATCTATATCTAGTTTGGTCTGAATATTGCTGCTGATGTTAAGCAACTCAGACCTTACAGGTCATATGGTGATGTATTTCCTGAGTTTCTGGGACTTGGCACTTTAAAAAGCTCCTGCAGGTGCAGCAGAGTGGTGGGGGAAGTTGTTTTTATTTAATAAATGTGATATTATACAAAGAGAAAAAGTATGGTTTCAGACAAAGCAGGTAGGAATATGGTCAGATATGACTCAAATGAAAATGAAATAAGTTGATTTTGATTCAAAAGCTGCAGTCTTTGCCTAGTTGTGAAATGAGGAGTTCTTGAGGTTGTAGTCATGGCAACCAGCACTGAGAAAGCTAAGCTTTACTGCCCTTATCCTCCATCACTGTCCTGTTCCAGACCCCCCATCTGGAGGAACAGTGTTGGCAAGTTGGTAGGAAGAAATCACTAATTGAACCCTTTACCATTAAAGGTCTTTTGTATAATTCTTAGGTAACCTCCTGTCAACAAAAAGCCCAATGCTTTTTATTTACTTTTCTCTGCTTCTTTTTCTTTTTCTTTCTTTTTTACTAAGGGTTTTCTCAATTCATTTTGTTTCCACATAAGCCTCTGTTTGCATTGGGGAGCGATTAGTTCTAGTCTTACTGTAAAAAGTGTCCTGTCATTTACTCCCTATCGCTGCCTTGGTTACTTCCTGAACAGCCCCATAATTAAGCTGTCAACATGTTAAGAGAGAATTGATAGCACAATGATTTTCTCAATGTAGGGAAGAGACTGAGGGGACACACAATCTCTTTCAGAAGGTTTGCCCGACGCTTCTTTAATTCTAAGTACTGCAATGACACAGTATTATCATCTCCAGATTATAAATGAGGAAATTGAGTCTTAGGAAAGTTTAACAACTTTATACAAGGTCAATAATAGCATGTGTCAGAACTAGAACTTAGACCCAGACTTTTCTGGCTCCAACATCTGGGATTCTGAATCTCTCTTTTGCCTCTCATCACCAGATCTTTAGGGAGTCAGGCTGTCAGATTGGCCTTAACATCACACTTTTCTTCTGAGTAATTCCTTTTGGCTTCCTATTTCTTATCAGGCTGAGTTCATTAATTTACTCGGTAAGTACATATTGAATGCCTACTAGGTACCAGGTGGTATTTTAGGCACTTGGAATATTTATGAACAAGATAAATTAGCACCCTGGTTTTGTAGATCTTATACCTTAATGGATCCAGGACAAAAGTTAAATGAGAAATCAAGCAAATAAACAAGATTATTAGAGGTAGTGATTCATGGTCTGATGGGGGGAGGGGGCACAGGGATGGAATGTAACCAAAGCGTGTATATATAAGGGTGGGTAAGGGTTATTTAAGAAGACTAGGTCATTAGGAAATAACAATTAATGAAGGAAACATTGGCTCTAAGACTTGAATGGTGGGAAAAGAACATCAAGTCATGGATTAGGCTAGAAAATTATTCTGAGGGAGGAATATACTTAACATGTTTCAGAAATTTAAAAAAAAGGTTAGTATGAATCAGACAAAGTAAGAAATGAAAAAATAATTATTCAATGTAAGATTGGCGAACTAAGCAGGGGTCACGTTATGTAGGATAATGCAGTCTTTAAGAAAGAAATAAGATTTTGTTCTTAATGCAAAGGGGAAATTTGTGGGGGTGTCCAACTGTGGCCTATATGTAGCCCAGGATGGCTGTGAATGCAGCCCAACACAACATCGTAAATTTACTTAAAACATTATGAGATTTGTGTGTGTGTGTGTGTGTGTGTGATTACATGTTGCAATGCATTAAATGTGTGGCCCAAGACAACTGTTCTTCCAGTGTGGCCCAGAGGCACCAAAAGTTTGGACACCTTGTATTAAGAGATATTAAGTAGGGTAGTAACAAAGTCTGATTTATGCCTGTAAAACAGTTGTTGTGGACAATAAGGGAAGGGACAAGATAGAACAAGGAGGTTTGTAAAGAAAAAATTATTGTATTCTGAAATAGAAAGAATGGCTGCTTGGATTACACAGGGACAGTGGTACTGAAGATAACTAGACAGATTCCAGATACATCTTGAGAGCATTGTCAGTAGGTCTCACTGGTAGACTGAACACAGAGTAGGAAGCACGGGGTGGAATTAAGGGCAGCTCTGCAGCTCTGGAGCTGAGTGACCAGGTGGATGCATGGGACATTTACAGAGATGCAGACAACTGAGTGAGAAGCAAGTTTAAGAGTTGGGAATAATCAAGAGCTTCATTTTAGAAGTAAGTCCAAATTCTTTAACCTGGCACCCACCGATGCGTACTTATATGTAGTTAGGTGCTATCTGCATAGTAATATTTCATAAGTGTTTATTGGATTGACAGATGGAAAAGTCAGTGTGCTTCTCCAGTTTCTGTCAAACTCAGGTGAAATCACTCACTGAGAACAGTTTATCAAGTCTAGAATCCTATTGCCCAGTTGTTGGTAAAGATCAATTCTGTCCCATTAATCACCAAGTACTTGTACTCTAAATTGTAAAATTGCCTCTTTGTAATTTACCAGACTTCGGCAAAACCCCTACTAACCCACTGCAAGAAATACTCACTTTCTAAGTGCATACAGTATTTGTGTATCAGCCAGAGCTGGAGAGCCCATTGTCACTTTATGAAAATTAGCTTTCTTTCCCCTTGAGGTAAATTGCAGATTCTTGCAAATAATATAAAATGTAACCTATATTCCATATGATAAGGGGAATATCTCCAATCATCCAGATTGTTCAACAAGACAGACTTATCTTTTTACTCATATTTTTATTGCAGTAATGTCAGCCTCAGAGCTCATTAAGTTTTTTAAGGCACCATATCTTGGGTGTAAAATATTTTTATTGAGAAAATGAATTTTTTAATTCCTTGAGAATAGCTCCCTAATTAGAAAGCACATACCATTAGTGCAAGTATATCACATTAAACATACACTCTGATGAATTGATAATTCATCTCAATCTCAAATTATAATCATTTTATTACTTTTCTACAAGAAACCTCCAGTGAAAGGAGAAAACATCAAGATATTTTTGAAAAAGTGTACTGTTCTTAGCTCACTGCGGTCTCTTCACAGTCGTAGTTTCCTAGATGGTTTATAATAATTTAATAATTTCCTTATTCCTTCAGTAGCCAGTCAGCATTTGAACCTGCTGCCTCCAGCCTGCTATCCTTGCTGAGACTGTTATATAACGTTTTAAATATTATTTTGCAATCATCTCAAAAATTATTATCTTCTTTGCAAGAAAAGTTACATCTGTCATTAGTAAACTATCCTCCATTTATTCTAGACACTATGGCAATTATGTGAAGAGCATGGTCTACATCTTCCCACAGACACTGAAAAACACCCACAGAAACTGACTGCCTGCTGTCGTCACAGAATCAGCAGTTTCAGGCAGCATATAACCCATTAGCTTTCAAATTTTCTTTGTGAGGAGCTCTCCACATTTAATTTACTCAACTGTATGGAGGGCTAAGATCTGCCGGTAAAGCACTCATCATTAACAATGATTATTCATTGTCATTCTTGAGTGGGCAAATTCCACTTTTGGAGATTTTCTCTGCTAAGAAGAATTCATGGGAGCTGGGAAATTATGGCGGGAGCTTTAGACCACAACTCTAAAGCTTGAGACTTAAAAGAGGAGAGGAGCCTAAAAGGCTCATTTCGAAGGGCAGAGGCAAGAAGAGAAACAGGTTGACAGAGACGGCCAGCCTTACTTTTCCCCTCAGGGTGACCAACTTTTAGACAGGTTCTTCCTGATGTTAGGGCATTGACCTGCCTTTTCTTAGAATATTACTTTAGAAAACTTGCAAATGTAAATTCTGCCCCATTAAAATGTAAATCTTCTACAACCCAAGAGTGTTTTTCTCAAGGATCCGGGAGCCATCCCTTTGAACTATAATCATCAAGAAAGCTAGCTCCCCTAACTCTGGGTCTCTGTGGGAGGGGAGGAGCCAACTGCGATGATGCACAGTTAGTTAGTGCAGGTGGCCAATTAGGTTGACTAACTCCTCTCTACTTTTTAAAGGTTTTTACTTGGAAGGTCTGGAAAATGGGTCTTGGGCACTTGTCTTCTTAAAAGTTCCAGTCTTAATTAGGATATGGCTCTGGCGTATACCTCTCTACTCTTCTGAGCAGTTGAGAAGAACCAGTGTGGCTGGGACTGGTCTTCCAACGTAGATACTATGGACTGCTTGCATGAAAATTACTTGGATAACTAATGAAACACAAATTTCGGAGCCATTCCAGTAAGTCTTAAAATTAAACTACCTGGACATGGGGCATCAGAATCTCTCAAATAAGCTCCTCAGTGATTTCTTTTACACACTAAATTCTGTGTATAACTGATATACAGTGGATAATTACTATGCATTAAGCCTCGTAATAAAAAAGCAGAATATGAGGAAAGTCATGGAACTGATAGAATTTGAAACAATGGAAAGGAGAATTTTAGTTCCTTATAATGCAGAGAGATGGAGGTTTTCAAGGTGTATTATAGTGAGACAGAAATTTTAAATCATTTGGTTTCTCTTCCTGCCTATGTTTGGTTTTTACCATAAGGGACAGCATCAACTGAGAATCTATTATCCTCGTCACATTTTTGACTGAAGAAAATTTCATAAATTTTCTCCCATGTTCATTAGAATATATAATGTTTATTTGTCAATGCATCTTTGTAAATCATTCTGAAGTTTTTACTGCAGCTGAAATTTACTTCTTCCTCCTCTAGCCATTGGGGTTGTAGGAAACTACTGATAGTTATGGGAGAAAAATAAAAATTCTTCCCTTTTATATTTATTTTTCCAAGTGAAAAATTACATTTATTTTTAAAAAGTCTTTAAATGTTTATTCTATGATTTGTGGAACAAGGAAATGGTGTCCTCGGAAGTTGCCAGTGGTTGACTGACTTTCAGCACAATGATTTGGTTAATTTCTGGAGGCCCATTTCCAGAAAATGTTTCCTTTCTCTTCATCCCCTTATTCCTGTAATTTAACAACTTACATCTCTTTAAAATCTACTCTTAAAGAAAGCCCTGTCAGCAACTGTTTACATAGAGAATATGAATTTATTATAGCACTATATTTTTTCTGATATTTCTACTTTAGGACATTTCCCATTATGCAATCAAACCTTTTCTACCACTAATGAGAAGGGAACAGTAATTCTAGTAGCAGCTAGGTCTTTCTGGCACCACTAAAATTTACCATTTCCCCTTATCCTACTACCTTCTCTAAAACAAACCTTTCCTGAGAAAAACTATAAATCCCAAACCCTGTCCTTTGTCAAATGAAAGTGACTCCCCCTTAATTTGGAAAACCATGAAGAGGAGAGGCAAAGACCAAGGATGGGAAATGTAAATATTTCAACAGCCTTCCAGCTTGGAACACTTTTCAGTATTTGCTTCCCTATTCTTTTTCCTCATAACTTTGTTTTATTCTTATTTATTCTATTACAGTTGTCCCAATTTCCCCCCTTTTGCCCTCCTCCATCCCTTCAACCCTCAACTCCCCCAGTCCATCCCCACACCATTGTCCATGTCCATGGGTCATTCATGTATGTTCTTTGACTAATCCCTTCACCTTCTTTCACTCAGTCCCCATCTCACCCTCCCCACTTCCAGCTGTCAGTCTGTTCCATATTGCCATGCCTCTGGTTTTATTTTGCTCCTTAGTTTATTTTGTTCATTAGATTCCTCTTATAAGTGAGATCATAGGGTATTTGTCTTTGATCAACTGGCTTATTTCACTTAGCATAATAGTCTCCCACAAAATGAATTATTTAGATTTGAATGTGGTTCTTTCTTGTCACAGCTTCCTACCTATGTGGACTAGACAACCCTGGCATGGAGTGTGGAACTCATGGGTTATCTCTGACCTGAATACGCGTCGTATGTCAAATTCCACATTATGCCTGACTTCAGGATGGAAAATCAGGACAGAGAGAGGTTGCTAAAGAGATGGCTTCTCCTCATACACAAATCTTCTGATAATTAGAAATCATGGGAGGGAATACAGGAAATTGTAAGTACATTAAATTGCTTTTTTGTTTTAATGTTCTCCTGTTTTTGCATAATTCCTGTTGTGAAAAGCTTCCCTCTGTGCGAAGATGCTCTGCAGCCCTCAGTAAATTAAAGGCTCAGTGCGGGACTAAAGCTTAAAGAGCTTTCTCAAACAGAGCCTTTTATTTTCAGGAGAGGATAAGCGGGGGCTCTGTCGCACACTTACATTGGGAGAATCACTGTGCCCTAAGACATTAAGACGGTTCTGTGAGGCGTCTAACGCCCTGAAGAGGATCTTATGCATGCTCAGAGAAATGAAACTTTGGAGATTTGCTCTGCTTACAAATTGCCTATGTAGTTTTTATTTTTATTTTTGGTAAAGCTAAAGATAATGGAAAAGCTCAATGTAAATGAAATAGCATACCTGGAGGCATGATGAAACTCTAAGTGGCTGTACAATAGAGAGCTAGTATGAGAGATAAGTAGTGACAGAGTGCACACCTGAGGTTCTGGGAGGTAATCACAGCACAAAAAGGAGACATGGGCTCTGCAGAGATAGAGGAATAAGAACAGGAAAAAGAATTTTGCACCTTGGAAGAACCTGGGAAGTGTGGATGCAAAGGTGGATCGGGGCAGCCTTCATGCTTTGGAGAGTCATCCATTTCCTCCTTCAATGTTTATTGAACAAGTGCTCTGTGTCAAGAGTTTTGCTAGATCCAGAGATTATTGTGAAGACTAAGATGTGGCAATTATCTGCAAAGATATAGGCATATAGATACAGAAAATGATAATCGCACTCAAGTAGGATCCAAAACAAAAATTCTAGAGAGTTTTATGGGGGTTAGAAGGAAAACTGAGAAACTGTAAAGGAGAGTCAGAAAGTGCTTTATAGAAAAGGAAATATTTTAGCTGGGACTTGAAGAGTGAATAGGGATTTTCCAGGCCAAAAAATGGAGACATGGTAGTTCAGATTGAGGAAACATCGTACCCAAAGACATGCTGTGGATGGGAATGTTTCACTTACATAACATTTAACATCTTATTTATGGGGAGAAAGTACAGTAAAGATGAGTTTAGAGACAGAGACAAGGAGATGAGGCCGACCGGCAGGTATCGAGGAAGGCGAGAGAGGCTGGAGTTCTCACTAGCTGAGCACAGGCAGCAGTGAGGGATGGAGACTGAGGATGCACATGCCTGAGGGCCAAGAAGCAACACCAGCTTTATTAGGGTGGAAACCAGTTCCGGGTTGTTAAAAATCAGTTTCCTTCATATGCCTACTAGGAAAAGAAATTGTCTGTATAGAATTCACCAAAATTTATTGAGCTTTTATTACTTGCAATGCATTATATTATGTGAAATTAACATGATGAAGTACTTGCCCTCAAGAAGCTCATAATTTAGCAGGGAAGAAATTTGTGCACTTCAGTAGAAAAGGCTGTAGAATGCTCATACTTCAGCAAAGGGGGATCGTGAACTAACCTAGGGCCTACTCGGTACAAGGCAATGAACCAGATGTTTGCATGGAATTCCCACACTAAGTGAAGTAGGGATTACTGTCCAATTTAGCAATGAAAAACATGCTCAAAAATTCCCCAAAGGACACCCAGTTAATAAGTGTCAGAGAAAAAATGAGCTCGAGTCTTCCTGATACTGAAATCTGCCATTACCCCCTTACGTGGTTGCCCCCAAACCATGCAGAATATGTTTGCAGTATAGAAGGAAGAGAAACTTATTTTTTAACGTTCCCTCCTGTTTATTTTGAAGAGTGCTGCAAAGACTTTTCTGGAAGGAAGAAGACTCCAGGTGCAGAGATGCATGTAAAGAAAGGTTATCTGGCTGGCTATTCAAGCCCTCAGAAGGTGCTATTTATCTTGGTCAGTTTGCTATGATCTTGAATATAACCCTTAGGAACTGGATAAAGAGAAGTGATTCACTCCTACCACCCCCATAAGCTATTGATTTAAAAGACAAATTTTAACTCTACAGTAAACCATTAATCAGATTAGACATTCACTTCTGATGTAATTTTTTGACGAGGAAAGCCTCGTCAAAAAACTACAGGGAAATCAAGCAGAAAATTGCTTGTTGACAAAAAGCTGTGAGACAGATGCATTAAATGGCCAATAATATAAAAATAAATTCTAGTCATTCACTAAAGAATTATTGCACACCTGATGTAAAAGCTATCACACTTAAACATTGTGCTAAGTCTTAAAGAACAGCATGGAATCAAAAGATTAAAAGTCCCAATCACTGTCCTCAGAAGCTCTCAGTGTGCTGGGAGACCCAGCCAAGAAATAGCTACCGTACAAATGATAAAAGCTCTCAGAGAGGCAAAGACTCAACTCATTCAATTACGGTTACATCTGGAGAGAACTTTACTCAAAGATGGGGGCCAGGTGAGGGACATTACAGAGACCACCTGAAAGAGGCAACAACTGAGTTCCATCATGAACTACGAGCAGATTCCCTGAAGATAGAAGGAGGAGACTTTGTAAAGGGGGAAAGGAGGTTTCAGACAGAAGCAACAGCTCAGGCAAAGACTGGAGGCTGAGGGTGGCATGGAATTTCCAAACTGTAAGTACTCAACTTGACTGGATCACAGTCTAGGTCTAGTCCTGGTTGCAAGGAGATGAGGCTGGGCTAGAGAATGCATTGCACTCATCTCCAAAGTGTGGAGTATTTGTGGAAGAAAAGCAGAATTGAATCTGTTGATAAGGGGCTCCAGATTTCTCTTTTTGAGCTAATTTTTGCCTTGGGTTCCTTGTCATGGTATTATATATAAATACATACATGTTAAAGTGGTCATTCATGTTTCATATTTCTTTAGTGATTTTATGTTTTTCATATGCTTCTATTTCAACTAAGTTTTTATATTTGTTGACATAAAGTTCTTGACAGTAGCCTTTTTATTCGCTGCAGTTATAAATGCTTTTTCATTATAATTTTCTTATTTGTGATTAAAAAATTACTTGACTTTATTTTTTGTTTTGAGGGTTTTTTTTACATTATGTCTAGATGTGGGTGTTTTTCAAATGTATTTCTCTTTGTTATACGAAGTATAAATTTGGCCTTAAGAAAAGTAAGTTCCAGGAACTTTTCAGCCATTACCTCATTTTATTGTGAATCTTTGGTTAGATGTTTGGTAGACCTGTTTACATCATTCTTTACGTCTCTTTCAAATTTTTTGTCTTTTTGTTTTCTGTTCTGACTTCTGGATAATTTTAGATCAGTCTTACAGTTTTCCAAACAGTTTTTTGTTTGTTTTTCTTCAATATTCTTCCTAATATATTCATTGAGTTTTAATGTCAATTACTCTAGTTTTTATTTCTAGAGTTTTTTGGTTTCCTTTTCAAAACTGGTTTGGCAATCTTACATGATCTTTGCTGCTCGTTCTTATTTTCAAGCCCCTGTTTTATTTATTAGAACATATTAAACATACTAATTTTTAATTCTGTGAGAAATCTAGTATCTGAGTCTTTATAGACTGGAGTCTAATGGCTGTGGTTTCTGCTGGGTTTTGCACATGCCATGTTATTTCCTTATGAATTTTGTTATTATTGACTGTGTTTATATTCCTGGTAAATATCGGTTGGGATCTTTAGACACCGGAATCAAAAGTTGGTGTTCCAGAATGCTTTCGTACTGCTTCTGACCACCACTTCAGAGTTTTACCCTCCTGGGATCAGCTTGAAATAAATTCTGGTATTAAAGGTTTTTGCTGCGTCCCATCATGAGAGCCAGCTGTGGTCATGCATTTTCCGGAGAGGTTTTTATCCCCCCCCATCACCCCACAGTGCCAAAATTTGAGACAGGCAGTTTTGTATCTTTTCCCCTTGAGGGAAAACATAGATTTATTTCTGGTCATTATATTGATGAATGTTTGGGGGGAACCAGTTAAATGTGGGGGTCATCTGTCAGATTCTTCATTTTACAAGGTTCCCAAGCTATCTCTTTCTACTTCCACCTCTCCACCTTCACCCATATGACATAAAAGCTATTGGTTTATCCAAAATGCCCATTTAGTTTTTTCTGTGAAATAAAAGACACATTTTTCATTTTCACCAATAACTTTATTGATTTGGATATTTTGAGTATGTTGGCTATCTCCTGCATGGTATAACATTGATTGTTCTCAATTAATGTCTCCATTTGATTGCTATTAACTTCACCTGGTCCACCCGACCATGGAGCATTGTTTAGTGAGAAATCTCCAGCCCAAACTTCACAAACCACTTTTGACATGTTCGATCAGTCACAGCACCTTCTCTATACACTGCACAAATCTTTATTTATGTTTCAGTTGCATTTTTACCTTTCTTGAAATAATAAAGCATAATATGCCCAAAATGTTGTGTACTTTCTTCCTCTTCAATATTAAAATAGCTACACAAAAATTTACCAATTTTGTGTTTTTTTTAAAGCATACTGATATGACAGCTGTCACAATACAATCTGACAAAATTGTTTCAAGTGAAGTTAAGTTAAAGTGCTACTAAAGCCATCTTACAGAAAGAAAAAACAAACAAACTTTTTGGCCAGCCCAATAAAAACTGATAGGAATTGGCACAGAGTCTAAAGGGAAAGCAAGCTTCAGGGCTCTATTTACCTTGCTGGGTTGTCTTCAGCTAGATTTTGGTCTCAGATTTTATTCTTGTAGACCAATAAATGCACTTCAAAGATGCTTTTGAAATAGTGTATTCAGGGCATTTAAAGTCCTGAGTGGGTCCTGAGTGGAAGCATTGTCAGGGGGCCATCAGTGGACCACCATGCCTTTTTCACTGTGGCTTGTTAGAACTTTCTAATTTGGTAGAGTTGACAGTGTCAGAGTTCTCATTTTCTTTAATGCATCAACATGTGAATAAAATGTTATTTATCAGAAAGAATATAACAGCTACCTCTCCCTCCTTTGCTTTAGTTGATAAATACTGTGATATCAAACTGAGATTAGAAATGAGAGAAGGCAGCACTATAACAGGTAGAGAAGTTGGATTATATTGAAAGTGGGGAAGAAACAAACTCTTGTAGGGAGCTATTGCTCATTGAGTACTAAATAACAAAAAAAGCATTAATTAGCTAGAGTTTATTATCCCTCAGATATTCTTATATTACTTTCTGCCAGATAAAGATGTTCTTGATAGTCAGCTTTAGGAAATGATAAAAAAAAAAAAAAAGATAAAGAAGAATTGACTAGGTCTTATTCCAGGCATCTGCCATCTACGATGTAAACATTGTATGTGTAGTTGATTTAGCAATGAGCGAGCAGTGGGGAAAAAAGGTAGAAACTTTATTATGCAGGTAAGATAATACAATACAATCCCCTACCAGATAATTAGTCATTCACGTTGGCCTCTTGACTCTGTGGCCACAGAAACAATTTTAAGCACGTGATGCCATTACTGCTGATATTGTAGAGCACAGGTGGCAAACACAAGGCCTGTTTCTACCTAGCCCGGCACCTTGTTTCTACCCGGCAGCAGCGCCAAGCTCCTTGCCCTTAGTTAAGGAGTAGTTACATTTTTACAGACCTAAAATTACATTCAGCCCTTTGAAGGCCATTGGGAGGCTGATGTGGCCCCTGGTGAGAATGAGTTCAACACCCCTGTTGTAGAGGCTCAGCCAAACTAATAGGAAAAGAAGGGGGAATACCTCTTTAGAATTAAAAATTAAACTAAATATTTGAAATATCCCCCACCCTAACTTTACCTCCTTCTCAAGTCTTAGCTCAGGGGATATTTGGAAATACAGAATTGACAAGTGAAACATGAATAACCTATTTGGTTTCTTGGTAGCTGAATATATTTTTGTTGTTAACCTAGAGATGACAAAAGAGAAAATCAACTATTTAAGTACCCTGTGAGTAGCCTGCTCATGAAAATGACAAAACAAAATAAATGGCTGCTTTCATATTGCTCTCTAGTGCAACTGAGAGAGAATGATATTATTTCTTGAGTCTAGCATAAATACTGGATTCAGAACCAGGTTGCTAGATTGTATATGTGTATTTCCAGAGGTTACTGCAGTGTTCTTAGGAAAATTAACAAAAGAAAATAATTTCAGGATGCACAAAATCTATCTTTCAAATAAGTGACCTCAGAAGGTAGAGGGGGAGAGATGAAATATATTTGGAGAATTAACATTGTAATCATCACAGGTTTTTAAAACAACATTACATGAAACTTTAAAATAGACTGGTTTTCTTCTTTAAAACAGAACATATCTGACTTAGCCATATAGTTCATAGCTAATAAAATGAAGCTCAGTTACCATTCCCTGTAGAATGGAATATACAGTGTTTTCAGACAGCAATCACAGAAAAGAGTAGCAGAATAGTTGCCCTATTATGATGTGGTTTCATCTTCAAGGAGGTCCAGTGGCATGAATGGCATTGTAGTAGTCT